>BGPR01006232.1:0-82797 GCA_013235015.1 Araneus ventricosus | reverse complement strand
TCGAAAACTATTAACATTAGACTTGGTTCTTGGGTATATGGATGGCCCATAGGATCATCGAAGCACCCCCTATTTTAGCCATATCTTTGCGCATGCGCAGTACGTTTTTCATTATATTTCGAAAACTATTAACATTACAGACTTGGTTCTTGGATATATGGATGGCCTGTAGGATTTGGATATGTGCATGGTATGTAGCTGGCTCCAATTATATCAATTCCTTATTACATAAATAAATTTATTTTCCAACATTCAAATACAACAACATTTTCACCCTATGAACCGCGCCTGATCTCTTGTCGACGATTTTAATGATAAGATAAGAAGTTGAAGTAATCGAACGAATCAGTTTCGATTACGATTAAGATTAGTTTCAGATTACGTCGCACTAGATCAGGACCGGCCCATAGGTTACAAGTATTTGTATTCACTACAAAGTATCCCCCCAGTGACGAAGGAAACGAAATTCACTGGGTAGTGGATGCAATCGTAACGTAAGTAAGTAATACAAGTAAGAACAATTTGAACAATAAGAATTTTTTTAGTTACATAAAAAATTAATTAGAACATAAAAAATTTGCAAACATTTTTCTTAAATTTACTCGCTCAGTCTTTTAGGAAAATGAACATGTCTCCCATATCTAGTTATTCTCACATTAGAAAGGTTTTCATTACTTTCCTGCGATTTTCTGTTTGAGAATTGATTTTGAATCACTTTTGGTGTTGCTCTGGGAGAAATTGTCTCTGAAAATTCGTAAGCAGGTTTGCATCTGTCTATAGTGACAGTTACATTACGGCCATTTAAATCAATGACAAGATTTTTCTCTGTTCGACATTTGACTATGTGAGGTCCAGAATATGGCGGAGTTAAAGGAGGTCGAACTTTATCAATTCTTAGAAATACATGTGAACAAGATTTCAAAGATGGATTTACAAAAAATTTATCATTACCGTGATAAGTGGGATTAGTTGGATTAAGTTTCCTCATCATTAAAATGAGGTTGGATACATAAGTGGGTGTTGCAGTTGCATTTACAATAGAATCGTCTCTTAAAAGATCAGACGGTAAACGCAATGTAGTTCCGTATACAAGTTGAGAACTAGTAGCATTTAGATCCCCTTTGATGGCAGTTCGCAATCCTAAAAAAACCACGGGTAATGTGTCTGTCCATTTTAAATTTTCGTGAGCCATGAGAGAACTCTTAAGGTGTCGATGTAATCTCTCAATCATACCATTTTATTGAGGATGGTAAGACGCAGAATGTATCCTATGACTACCTATCATGTTTGTGAGTTCACGAAAAAGTGTGGATTCAAAATATCTACCTTGGTCGGTAGTGATTGTTAATGGAGTTCCAAATCTGGATATCCATCCATGTACAAGCGCATGTGCAGTTGTCTCAGCTGTCATGTCTACAGTAGGTATTACCTCGGACCATCTAGTAAATCTATCTATAATTGTAAGACAATATTTCTTACCTTCAGAAATAGGAAGCGGTCCTATGTAATCGAGGTGAATGTGAGAAAAACGAGCATCTGGTTCAGAGAATGTGCTTAGTGGAGCTTTGGTATGCTGAAATACCTTTGCACGCTGGCATTTAGTACAAGCACGAATTCTATCTCTAATATCAGATTTCATTTTTGGCCAAATGAATCGTTTGGATATTAAATTTGCGGTAGCTAATGTGCCAGGATGAGATAGGAAATGCACATTTTCAAATACAATTTGCCTATATGCTTTAGGAATAAAAGGTCTTGGTTGATTAGTTGACATATCACAAATTAGATGAATATCCTCCAAGGGAAAATAATGTTTTTCTAACTTTAAAGATGAGTTAGATTTAAGTAGTTGCTCTAATTCAGAGTCATTTAGTTGCTCTTGAGCAATTTTTTTATAATCCAAGTTTGGAGGAGCTGTGATAGCATCGATTTCGATTCGCGAAAGCGTGTCTGCAATTATATTATCTTTACCATTAACATGACGGATGTCAGTTGAAAATTGGGAAATATAATCTAAATGTCTAAGCTGTCGAGGGCTACATTTTCCTGGTTTTTGTTTAAATGCAAAAATAAGGGGTTTCTGATCAGTATAAATAGAGAAATTCCTACCCTCAAGCATATGACAGAATTTTTTTATAGATGCATAAATTGCATACAATTCGCGATCGTAGGTGGACCAGTTTCTTTGACTTTACTTAGCTTCATCGACAAAAATGCAATTGGTTCCCATTTATCGCCGGACAATTGCATCAATGAACTTCCTATAGCAAGGTCTGATGCATCCGTCCAAAGACTTAATTGCGCACCAGGAATAGGGGATTTAAGCAAAGTAGCATCAACAAGTGCTTGTTTGGCTAAAGTAAATGCTTTTTCAGTTTCTTCAGTCCATTGGAGAGTATTCTCCGTCTTTTTAGAAGGGTGAGGAGATTTCCTTTTATTTTGATGACCTTCTAAGAATTTATTCAGTGGGGCTAAAATGTGAGCAGCTCGAGGAATGAATCGTCTATAAAAATTGTACATGCCTAAAAATCTGCGTAGTTGAGTTAAATTCCTAGGCATGGGAAATTTTTGAATGGCTTCAACACGGTCTGGCAATGGTTGTAAACCATTTTCTGATATTTGATATCCCAAAAATTCCAAACTAGATTCTCCAAATTTACATTTTGAATGATTAATTTTTAAACCGTAATAACACAATCTCTCAAATAAAGCTCTTAAATGAAGCATGTGCTCCTGAGGACTTTTACTTGCAATTAAGATATCATCAATAAAAGAATAGACACCGTCTAAGTCCCTAGTTACTTCATCCACAAACCTTTGAAATGTAGCAGAAGCATTACATAACCCAAATTGCATACGCGTACTCTCAAACAGTCCGAAGGGAGTAATTATTGCAGTTTTGGGTATATCCTCTGGGGCTATGGGAATCTGGTGAAATGCTTTAACAAGATCAATATGTGAAAATATTTTACTACCATGCAATTCACTCGTAAAGTCTACAATGCATGGAATAGGATATCTATCCTTGACTGTTTGAGCATTTAACGCACGGTAATCACCTACCGGACGCCAGTCTAATGATCCCTTTTTTGGAACCATGTGTAATGGTGATGCGTAATTACTACTTGACGGACGGACGTGTCCCAAGTCAAGCATTTGCTGAAATTCCATTTTTGCAATTTTCAGTCTATCAGGCGCTAGACGTCGCGCTTTAGCAAAAACAGGGGCACCTTTGGTTTGTATATGATGCATTACATTATGTTTGACTGTTTGGTCTAAACAAGGAGATTTTGTTAAGTTAGGAAATTCACTTAATAATTTAGTATACTGATTATTACCACAAATAGTTTTTATAGATACAACATCAGCACTTTTATAAATAGCATGACATTTTAAATGAGTATTATTATCATATAAACAACGCTTTCTAAGATCAGCATTTAAATTAAAATGATATAAAAAATCTGCACCAATAATTGCTTTTGAAACATTACAAATATAAAAAGGAAATACAAATTTTCTTCTTAATCCTAAATTCAAAGATAATAATTTTTTTCCATAAATAAAAATTGGAGAGCCATTAGCGGCTTGAAAAGTCTGGATAGGTGCCAAGTTTCTTTCATTTTTATTAGCTGGAAAAATAGAACAGTCACTTCCGGTATCAATAAGAAACTGTTGGTTTAAATTTTTATCTAAAATAAATAAGCGACATTGATTTGATGACTCAGAGGGCAAAAAGTTCGTCGCCGCTACTCCTGCCCCTCCACGTTTCCCGAAAAGGAACATGGCTGAATACATTTGCGAGCGTTTTTATTGAAAGTTTTATGATACCAACAAACATCATTCGATTGAGAAGGCCTGCGCTGTCGAAAGCGAAAGTCAGCACGTTTACGAGAATTATTTCTCGGTCTTCGATCGGCACTTCTTGATCGATGTAAAGAAGCAACTTCTTTGCGAAGTGCTTTTATTTCTTCCAGAAGTTCTGACTGAGAGGCATTATTTACTTTTTCACAGAAATTAGAGCTCGAAATTTTGCTTACCTCGGGTGGTGTAACTTCCATGATTCTATCTGCAATTTCCGCAGCTTTAGCGGCATTTAGAGGGGTAATTGCTAGAAGGATAGATTGTACGTTTTTTGGCAGTTGTTGTAGAAATAATTCCAGTAGAAGAGTATCCGAAATTTGATGATTCTCGGCACGCCTTTGCATAACTCGGAGTAAATCAGTCGGCTTTCGGTCACATAACTGCTCGCCGGCAAGAAGACATCTTATTTCTTGGGATTTCGATTCACCGCACCTTTTAATAAGTTCCTCTTTCAGTTGCTTGTAAGGATCGTCTTTGTCAGGACAAGTGATTACATCTCGAACTATAGCTGCTGCTTCTGGAGAGAGGTGAGCTACACAGTAGTTGTACTTGTTTGCACTGGCTGTTATCGGTTTCGGAATTGCAAGCTGAAATGTTGCCTCGGCCATTATAAACCAAAGTTGAGGGTCTCCGAAATTAAATGGAGGCATCTTGACGGCAGAATTTTCTTCCATGATGAAGAATTAAAACGGAAACAGTTTAGAACAGCAATAGCAGGCGTTGAAAGTTTGCTTATTGGCGCGCGTTGCGTGATTTCTTTACTAGGGTCACCATGTAAGAATTGGATATGTGCATGGTATGTAGCTGGCTCCAATTATATCAATTCCTTATTACATAAATAAATTTATTTTCCAACATTCAAATACAACAACATTTTCACCCTATGAACCGCGCCTGATCTCTTGTCGACGATTTTAATAATAAGAGAAGAAGTTGAAGTAATCGAACGAATCAGTTTCGATTACGATTAAGATTAGTTTCAGATTACGTCGCACTAGATCAGGACCGGCCCATAGGTTACAAGTATTTGTATTCACTACAGGCCCATGGGATCATCGAAGCACCCCATATTTTATCCATATCTTTGCTCATGCGCAGTACGTTTTTCATTATATCTCGAAAACTATTAACATTACAGGATTGGTTCTTGATATATGGTTGGCCCATGGGATCATCGAAACACCTCCATATTTCAGCCATATCTTTGAGCAGGCGCAGTACATTTTTCATTATATCTCGAATCACCTAAGTAGGAATTGACTTTTGAATTTTTTTATACTACTTGTTAAGTCATTCAGACACAAAAACAGTAGATATGTTCAAATCGCCTAGTCTCTTAGGCTTTCGGATAGTTCGCCCATATCTTGACAACAAATCGATGACAGGAGCATCTGTTGGCATGGTAGCATTCCCCGATATATCAACATATGAAGATAGGTGACTCTGCAGCCAGCAGAACACCATTATCCCGGCCAAACTCAGTATCTACATTTTCAAGCGGAAAACTCTTTGTATTGGTCGAATAATTACAGGAGTTACAGAATTTAAGTTTTGAAGTGCGAATCCTGCCTGCCGTACCAGGAATCAATTCAAGAATTTTTCCTGAAAGGTAAATAGAGTCGTTTCTTTTTAAAACTTTCAACAAGAAAAACCCTTCCAACTTTAACAAGCAGACTTGGCGAACCCAAATTTTTTTCTACAATTTTGATCAAATTTATTCAATTTTGTAGTAGATAGATGTAAACTGTACAGAAACTGAAATTTCTAAAATATTTTTCATTTTGAAAAATTACAAATTTAAAAATTTCAAATTTTCTAAAAAATTAAACCTTTTTCTAAAATGCTGCTTCTCCTACAATTTTTAATATTTTTTCTACAAATGTTTTTGGAAAGGGACCTCTCAATGTACTTAATAGAAACTTTGATCCGATTTTTGATATCTACATTAGTTTGAGAGAAAAAACTTTTTGAAAATTTTTGGAAAATAACAGAATTTTTCACCTTGTACATTTAAAAAAAATTTTCTAATCAACATTTTTACAAATAAATCCCTAATTCTATTAAGCATGGATTTGTGAGTGAACGGAAAAAATTTCAAGTAATTAAAATAAAAAGAGATTGACTTTTGGTATTTTGTAGCAGACACAATTTTGGAAAAAAGCAAACTGACAAAAACAGCTTTAAAGTTTTAAAAACAATAAAATTGTAATATAAACAACTTATATCAAGCTAGTTATTTTCAGAGCAACAACCTGACATCTGCGAGTCCTAAGTTATCACTTCTATTAATATTTATTATT
Organism: Araneus ventricosus; assembly: GCA_013235015.1. Taxonomy (NCBI): domain Eukaryota; kingdom Metazoa; phylum Arthropoda; class Arachnida; order Araneae; family Araneidae; genus Araneus; species Araneus ventricosus. Next base: position 76,633 of record BGPR01006232.1, on the reverse strand, counting down.
TCTATAATTATTAATTAGATCATCATTTATAGGGATAATCAGAAAATTTTTTGAAAAATGCGAAAAATGTCACTTTTTTCAAATTTTTTTAGTCAAAATATTTAATAAATGATCTGCAGTACTATTTATCAAATATCCATTATAACAGAGAAAAAATTTAAAACCATTTTATTGAAATTTTATTGACAGTGAGAAATTCAAACAAAATGAGAAGCGAAAGCAGTGATGATGATGATATGCTTAATCTTAATATAAATAAAAGTCGTTGTGGGTATGTATGTTTGTATGTATCTATGTTCCACATCTCCTCCTAAACCACTGCACTCATTTTAACCAAACTTTGCACACTTGTTAATTAAAATAAGGGGAAGATTACTGTCAACTTTTTAAATTAATTAAATTATTAATTAATAAGTTTAATAAATTAAATTAAATTAAGTAATAAGCAAAAGTTAATTAAACAATCAGTTAATTGAAAAATAACCAAAACCGTTTTTCAGCTGTAAGTTTGGAGTAAATTATCCCCCGAAAATTATTTGTATACCATCTTAAATTTCAAAATTTTGCCTTCTTCATGATATCAATTCTATATCTGTGACATTTTTCTTTCAATTTTTATTAATTTTTCAAAATTTAATAAAAAGTTGACACGCAGACGATTTTAAAATAAATCAAATTTAATTATACTAGAGTTGATACTGATAAGTTGCTAGGAAACGGTGCAATTACTTTGCCATTATTTTTTCTGTTTATTTTTTTCTTATATCGTTTGGCAATGTTTTCATTGGTTCTTAAAGAATTCTAAAGCTTATTTAATTAGATTAAAAAATCACTGCACTCAAAAAATCACTTCGGAACTCATTACTGTCGTTTTTACCTGCGTTTCCTAAAAATAATAAATCCTTAATCCTTTGTAATATATTAAATGAGAAAGCGTGTCTGTCTGTCTGTCTGTTTGTTACACTTTCACGGCTAAACTACAAGTGTAATAACTTATTTTTAATGTCAAACATCACGTGATCGTAAAGAAAGCCGCGATTATGTGATATTTCTGAGAAAATAAACAAATAATTTATTTATGGGATAATAACTGAAATTACTGAACTCGACAATTGATTTTTATTTTTCGCGTTTGCAGTCTATTTAATTTTAGTTATTTATATTTGTATCTTTTCCATACCAGATTTTATTCAAGAAGATGTAGATAAATTGACGCCGGGCCAGAAATCTATTGATAGATATGATATAGCTGCAAGATTTTTTGGATTAATATTTAGAAACTAGTGTTAATTATAACTAAAGGAAAATATGCGAAGATGTAGTATTTTGTTTTATGTATTCTTTTAAATGGTAGAAGTGGATGACATATATTATGATGGATGGTATATTCCACATATTATAAGGGCCTGATGATACCATTGAGTACAATGATGTAATTTACAGTAACGGAGAATATATGAGGAATAGAGAATGATTTTTGAATTGGTAATTTCTTCACTCTCTAATGAAAGTTTAGGTCAGATAAATAAAATAAAAATATGTCACAAATGGAGGGAGGTATTACAGAATATCTACCTTTAGATGCGCTAATGAGCAATAACAAGTAACATCAACTTCTGCATATAACAGATAAGAACTTCTTCCACTCATTAGAATTGTCAGGGGCACCTTCCGACAACCTGAGATTAAAAGTCGGTGTGCCAATACTATTGATACGTAACCTAGAGGCACCGAGACTGCGCACGGTTACAAATTCACATCTAGGTCAAACATCGTAAGAGTGTTTTAAAACGCGAGAGTGTTTTAATTTCACGCATTACGATAATACCGAAGGATTTACCATCCAAGTTCAGAAGGTAAAAATTCCCTTTAAAATTAGCATTTGGCAGGCTCAGGGCCTGACACTCTAAGGTGCAGGCGTACATTTGGAATAACCATATTTTCCCCATGTGGCGTTTTCACGTGTGTCCAGACCATAAAACCTCTATATCCTTGCAAAAAAACGTAAAACAAAAAACGTCGTATACAAAAGTGTGTTAGCATAGATAAACAAATTACCTATCTATAACAGCATACACTCCTGTTAGTCGCCCAATTATGTATTATCAATCGTCAAAACTTTTAATTTCCCCTTTCAACATGTAACGAAACATTTACATTCGTGAATTTAGAAAATTTAATAATTCAAATTCTTCGCGCATGAAGTCGGGGGTAACAGCTTGCAAATAATAAAGAAGCGAAAACAATAAAACAGTTAAAAAAACTTAAACCACTACTGTTTGAAACAACTCTCTTGCTTTGCTTTTATGGAAAAAATTAGGTGGTTTTGCAACTTGCACATGAAATATGCATGATTTAAACATTGGAAGTGGGAGTGGCACGAGATGAAATGCTAGACAAAATAACTTCATAACTCACTAAAAATTTGTCTGATTGTTTTAAAACTTTCAGATTATTAAGTCAAAGGTTCAACGATCATTTTACACTCAAAATTTGAAAATCGATATTTTCATTGATTTTCCGGAATTCTTAGGGTGCCAAGTCCCCTTTTCGAGCCGTTTCCTTTTCAGTTTTTTGCACCAATAGTCCTATATATTCTTTCCGAAACCTTCCTTTAATATCTTTCAAAAGTATTGCTTCAAATTTCAGTCTTTTCGGAAATTTGGCAAAAGTACTTAAGGCGACAATGGATCACTTAAGTGGACAGCACTAAGAGTATTCAAGCAGCCAAAATTGAACATACCTTATTCAGAAATTACTGCCAATTCGAGCTGCCTTTTAGAAACAAAAGTTTCTTTTGGGCAATTTTTCAAAATAACACTATGAATGCTCTGATTTACATTCTGGGTTTTCCCCGAGACGCATCTTCCCAACAGCTCGTTATTTGACAGTCTTGTAAGTATTTTTTCCAGAACTTGCTCTGACAGTTTTGTCTTCAGTGACGAATGAGACATGGCTTTTCATTGTTAGCCAATGTACTCTGTTAAAAGCTCCATGATGTCACGGCATTTATTATGCTTAGGTGCTTTGGCTGTCGATGAATTGTGGAACAATGAAGCAAATATTGCAGTTTTCATCTTCTGTGCATCTGGGACACTTTCTTTTATACCTTTCACATAAAAGTGTGAATGTTTAAATATTGTGCTTTCTTTCAAGCTTCCCTCTTTGCGACCACCATTTGTGACACATTTACTTCGTCACTCTTTGACTTTATTGCGAAGTCCTGTCCCAAATCTCTTTGCTACATGATTTAGACATTCTTCTTTAGAAATTTTCATATTGTCATCATATACATCTAATTAATAAATCTTGGTATGTCTTAGAATCACCATCTGACAGAACACTCATGTATCGCATAACACAGTTTTCAACCGATCTCTTCCATAAAATTTCTGCAGCTATAACTTCCAGGGCATTTGATAATCCCGTATAGTTTTCGCTTCATTCTGGCTTGTGGGCTTTGTACCATATGGAGAAATAAGCACAGTTTTCTCCAAGATCCCCTTTTGCAGTAGTGCATTCAGGACAATATTCGAAAGCATCTCGTAATCAATGACGAGACCAATGAAAAATCAACAACTATACCAATTTCATATAGTGACGTATGTCAACGTTTCTGCCATGTGCCATCATACGAGACTGTGATATCAATAATATCATCATTTTTTCAGATGGTGATGCTAACTCATTATACTTTTGAAGAATAATTTTGCGAGACACTTCAAGAATGTAATCTTTGTAAGTCTGCTTTTCCTCATACAATTTATGTAAACATTTTGAAATTCTTTTTTATCCTTTGCATGAATGCCATTAGCCATGGAATAAACTTCCAATGCTAAGTGGCCTTCCCCAGTTTCCAGAAGAGCTTCAAAACCTTTTTATTTGCTTCAAAGCATTTGTCCACATTATCACGAGGGCTGGAAAATATGGAATTAAATATTTTCTCACTGTTTTGGCATTTTAGTTCAATTTTTGATGAAGAGCCATAAGTAGCATTCGAAGTAACATCCAAAGAACATGTGTTGCATTCATCACATTTTGTGATGGACAGAAGGTACAGGAAGGAAGGACATAATGATATATGAATTTTTTCAATGGCATTGGTTGTTGGTAGAAGGCAACACTTTCAATTTTGTGGCACTAACATTTATAGATTTTTTCTCTTCGCCACCTTCATTGCTTACACAGCTCTCAGCGCACACTGCAATAGCAGAATTCTCTACTTTATTTTCATCCCATCTCTTGCTTATGTTGGAAGCACACATAGCTTTCGTTTCAGTTTACAATAGCGTCTACTAACAGTATCCATTATTGAAAATACAAACAAAGTATAAATTATTATTGCTTACTAGGGTTTTGCAGCAAAAAAAAAAAAAAAAACTCCAGGGGATACCAGAAAGAAGCCAGTAGACAGAGATGATGATAGCAAATAATAACTTGACAACTCGTAAAATACAAGGTAGAAGTGAAAACAAACAAGGCAAAAAACAGTTAACAGTTACAGTTAAAATCCTCGAAAGCTAAAAAGTAAGAATATTAATTCTAAAATAAAATAAAATATAGAACAAATCGTGTTTCCTCTTTGTTCGCGTTAGGGTGGGTAGAAAAAAATGAATAATTATTTCGGAACGCTTTAGTGTAGAAAAGTTGCTTATTGTAACAAGAAGAAAAACAGCATGAAAAATTTAAATCGGTGAACATCTTCCGTTAGCGCATCGTGCTTAAAGTTAATAAGAAATTGCAAAAATCGCGCCTTTTTTAGAATTTTTTAAGTTAGTTAAAACTTTTAAAATAAACACGCTTTAGTTTTTTATGCTTGTTTTATGATTTAAATAACCTAAATGAATTAAATTCTGATCAATAATCTAATTTTTTCCGTTCGCGCAACGTCTTAGAAAAACAGAAATTTACCAATATTCGCAATTTTCACTGTGCATCAAAACGAACCAGAACTCACTTGAATTAAATTGAACTGGTTTGAACTAGATTGAACCGTGGCGTGGTTCCTCCCTACCTACTCTGCCGCACCCCCCACGACCAACAACTTAGGCTTCTACCGTTGCCTTCGCTTCCAGGACTCACATCCCGTTTGTGACGTCGCTGAAGACAATGGACGATCGCCGAGAACTGAATTCGGCTTTCACCGTATCGTGATGTTTACAAATGTGTTTTTTTTATTCACTTTCGAAAAACTGATCATTATGTCATTTCCTAACACTTAATTAGAAAGTAAAGAATTTAAAATGGTATTTAATTTAAACCTTTTTCTACAACATATTAAGAATTTAATTTTCATATATTTGATTGCTGTGGATCTTTTCAACAGCTCATACGAGTTTTAATACACATCGATAAAATTGCATTGCAGTATTATAAAGATATTTCGTATACAAAAGCAGACACAGAGAAAGAAACGCTGAATCAAAATATATTTCATTTCAGCACAAATGAAGAATTTTTTTCTGTCATTTTAATTTCAAAAATTAATTAAAATTTTTCAACTGAAATTAAACATAAATAATATATATTTTTCACCCTACCTCATTTGCTATTTTAATTCCAAAATCAATTTTTTTTACATTTAATAGTTGATAGTTCATTTTAATATATTGACAATTTATTTACTATACTAGCTTTCAAATGTATGAAGTAATAATTTATTTAAGTGATATTGAGCTAATTTTATACTATCAATAAAATTTGCATTGTAGTATTATAAAGATATTTCATAAGCAAAACAGACACAGAGAAGGAAACACACAGTTAGAATAAAAATATATTTTACTTCAGTACAAATGAAGTAGAAACACATTATTTTTGTTCGTAAACTTTATTTTTAATTTACAATCGCACAAACAGAAAGTGAAGTGTTTTGTATAGCATTGAATGATAACAATAAAATAGCAAATTATGTTAAAAGTTTAACTCAAACTGATCTCACCTGTTATTCAAGAATTTTTAACATTAAATTAAGCCTAGCCTTTTTTTCTTTTCTTTTTTCAGCTTTCTTTGCAGCTAAATTTTTTTTCTTAACTAAAGCTTCTACTAAATTATCGTTGTTTTTCTTCACATAATTATTTAAAATCTATTAGTTGAGCACCAAACAACCTTCCAGATAATTAAATTAAACAGATGTCCTTCATCACATACCCCACTATTGCAACAAAATTCTTTTTCTTCTAAAATATTATGCGTAGTGCTAGCAACTATTCTCCTTTGATCTGATGTTAATGAAATTCAGGCTCATATAAAGAGCATATTTTTTAATGACTGCATAATTAAAAAGAACAGCATTTAAAATATGTGTTTTGGGGAAAGAAAGTTTCCCTCTATCCAAACTTTTTAAATAGCTGTGGTCTGCAGACAATTCCACCTCTTTGTCTAACTGGTGCAAGTATCTGCATGATTTGCATTTAGTTTTTTTTCAAAACAGAAAAAATGCAGTACCCTGCCAGATACATTAAAACAGGAAGGCTCTCTTCCAAATTTGAAATATCATCTGGTTCAACTTTGAGTTGAGAGAAAACATTTGAAGAGCTAGGATCATAATCCGAAAAGCTATCATCAGTATCAAAGTTTGTAATTTCAATAGATTTAATACGAATTGATAACTTTAACAAAGATCTAATTCTTAGTTTTTTTCACACTCAAAGAGTTGTTGTGTTTAAATGCTATATTGGCAACCTACTAATTTGCGATAACATCCAACCCTGTTTTCTAAATCATTAAAGTTTTCTTTGGAATAAGATGAAATTTCAATAATGGCTTTGGTGCTTAAAACTATAGCAGTCCTTGTTTCCTCAGTAAATATCTCTGTAGAAAATTTCATTCTTTCCCAATCATCAATTCATTTTAAAAATTTCTCTAAAAATACCATCTTTATATATTTTTCATCATAACTCAATGGTTCCTGATACCTATTATTTAAACGCTTGCCCTTATTTGGTGTTTTAACATTAACTATCTGCCACCATCTAATAATTATTTTTAAAAAATCAGATGTATCTTTAGAATAAAGTATTTAATTTTTCTCTCCCAATTCAGCAAGAGCTTCTGTAACATGTTCATTAAAAATGCAGAGCACTAATTTAGCATTTTGTCTTTCCATACTTGATGGAGAAAGAGCTTTAAGATTCAACCTGAAACCATACTTAACTAATTTATCAGATTCTAAATTGTACAATTGTCGTATAGTTGTAGATCGAGCTGCTTTAAAGTCAGCTGTATCTTGAACTGCATGAACTGAATCAAATTTAGGATAGAAGAAACATCTGCCGTCATTCTTTTGATTTAACCAGTTATTCCTAATGCACTTGAACAAATGAACAGGGCCTACAGCAAAAAATAATGGTCGTGATTTATCAACAGGATGAGGGTAACAATAATTATTCTATATAATGATTCTATATAATTCTATATAATTATTCTATAATGATAATTCTGGTGGGTCAGTAAAAAGATCAACTGTTCTTCTATAACAGGATTATTATCAGTAATAATACCAATAACAGTGAAACCAATGTCTTCTAGGTCAATAATTACTTTTTTAATGAATTCATGCAAATCATTTCCCGATATTGTATGGGCAGGAAGAACATGCACATCTTTATATTGGGATACAATACTTTTTACCATGAAAACTTGGGCACTAGAAGCATAAGTTTTTGAGTCATATGACATGCCAGATATAGAACCGCCTTTATAATCAAAATACTCTTTTATGTGCACTTTTTCAAGCATCAGAATGACAACTTTATCTTTTTCTTCCAAATATTTAAATTTTTGTTTTATGTACAATAAAAAGTAAGAATACAATTGTTCGAATTGTGGGCTTACATTATATTTTGTGCAGACATGATTTATAGTATTTGAATGAGGCAAAACCAAATATCCACTTTGTCTCAAAAATCTATAAGTAGATGGTAATATGGTATACATCAAAGATGAAAATATCATAATATCTGATGAATACCTGCGTGCAAATTTATTACTTCCAAGAAAAGCAACTTGCTCCATCAAGAAATTAGCTGCTTCTGAATTGACATCAGAATTGTTTACCAGGTTTTTTAAAAGGTCACAAATTAACTGTAAAGTACCTTTTATACCTACTTTTTCTTTTAAGTCACAATTGATATTTTTAACATTTTCCAAAGCTGCTATAACTGCATTCGAGTTGTCTATAATTAGTGTAAAAGTAAAATTACCCAATTTGTTTGTTTCCTGATCTCCAATATATAGTCGAGCTTCTAACTTAGAAGAAATGAACAAAGAATGACTTACCTTGAGTGCTTGCAAAGTATCTAAGCGTAGAAACATTAATTGGTTTTTCTGTGCCATTTTAAGAAAATCATCAGAAATAAAGTTTCAAATTTATTGATTATATCCTCATAAGACTCTATTTTCTTTAATTGGGCGTTTTCTGCTTGCTCTTCAATACTTTTATTTATTGCTGCTTTCAATTGCTCCATTTCTTTTCTTGTCTCTCTATCAAGTGGATTTTCACGTGACGTTGTAGGTTCTGAAGAGAAGTATTTGGGCAAATCGGGGAATAACGATTGTATTGCCCCTGGTACAAGCCTAGGGAGAAAAAAAAGTGTGAAATTCCTAAAAATATTTTACTATAGAAAACACATTTTATTGATATTTGCACTGAAAACTTTAGTTACATCAGAACTAAATGCAAGAAATGTTCAGTAATAGACAAGCTATTTTAAACAGAGAAATGTCCATTGAAAAGTAATAATTCAATACCAAGTTATATATGTTTCTAAAATAAATACTACCACCACACTCCAATAACTTTATATGAACTATAAGAATCTTTTACAAGACATATAAAAGTGATTTAGAAACAATTACTTTTGTTCACAACTATTTTTGAAAGCTTAAATATTATATAAATGGAATGTTTATATATTAGTAATTTTTAATAAGATGATTACTAAGAAATATTCAAGGTAATTTGAATAAAAATTAATTTAAAGATTATGAACAATCCTATATGTTTTATAGGTAACTTGATGGCTCATGCAATTTTATTTTTGAAAACTATTGTTATTACATTGATTAAATTATTCTAAAGCATATAACTTTATATAATAGATTAAAATTTATTTAATGACTAACAAGATGCAATGGTTTTAGAAACCACACTAATTTTTTCTCTGTGAAAAAACATTCTTCCATATATGTGAATTTTAAACTTACATTTTTATATAAGAATATAACAATAAATTATCATCTGAAGTCATTCATAACATTTTTATGCTACATGCTAACTCAAGCAGAATAATTTTTTAAAAAAATTACCTTCTATGTTCCAATGGTGCTTGAACAAATTCACCAGTTCTTTCATTAAATGCTTTCACAGTTGTAATGACATCTTTAATTGGAAAATAGTTTATGTAGACCTACATAAGTGGAACAAAATTAGGTATTATTTTAGATTTTTCCCCACATAAATAGATATAAAAAAAACTAAATCAAGAAATAGAGCAAATTTTGAATTCTAATAAGGAATACAAAATTTTGTAAGCTTGATAAACAAACAAAAATACAAGTTAAATCAGGAAAACATCAGCAAAGAATTGGGAAGTATTATGGATAAGTACACTTTTCCCCAACGTCTTCTGTGACGTCACGGGCCTTTCGCAGAGGGAGATGTACTGCCTGGATAGCGAAGGCAACGCTTCTACTCGCCTGTCGCCACTTCCCTCCACGGCCTTAACTTCAGTCTCTCTTTGTATGTTACATGTGGTGCACGCTTTGGTGATGTGTGTGACGTGTGTGCCGTGAGTCTGTGCTGTGCATTGTGCAGTACTGTTTTGTTTAATGTTTATTCTAACAACATTAGCTAATGATGAATGAGAAAACTAGAAGTAGTAGGGCGTGGTGGCACTGTAATTAACACTGGATGGAAAAACGGCGTCATCAACCGAATAGAAAATCATGTAGGACGCCCGCTACAGTGGAGCATATGCCTCCTGCATTTTAATGAGCTTCCGTTTCGCCACATTTTCCAACATATTGACGATCAAACTGCAAGGCTTAACTGTTTTAGTGGGCCAATCGGGCAGCAGCTCACTTGCTATGAAAAACTCCCTGTTTTCGATTATGAACCCATAGATTGTTCGATTATTGATATAGAGAGGAATATGTTGAGCAAAGGCCAACAATATTTGTTGGACATTTTAAATGCAGCCACCTCGAGAAATTGTCCAGAAGACTTGGCAAATCGGGACCCTGGTCCTTTGTTCCATTCCAGATGGCTAACTGCGGCGAACCGTGTGCTTAGGTTGTATATAAGTTCATCAGACCTATCCGGAAACTTAACAGAAATAGTTGGCTTCAGGATTCATCTTAAAATCATACATGCCTGTGTAGTTTGCCATAAAAAAGAGCAAATATTTTATTGACGGACCAAAACATGTCTTTCAAGCAATCCAACTATCACGGTGTTTATCCGACGAATTACTTTAAGTTGTCAATCCAATAATACAACGAAATGCGTTCTTTGCGCAAGCAGAGAATGTTCTGTTGGCAATGCTTGTCCATAAAAGATAACATATTTGGAAACTAGGTCAAAGAAGGATCTTAAAAGCAAGACAAATCGTCCCAAAGAAGGCACCATATGGCATATTTACGGTGTTGTGCCGATTTAGGCGTTCTCAGTTGAGGCGGTAGACGAAAATTGTCCTGTTTCAGGCGGTGGGTGATAAAGGACTCGCTCGGTATTCCCGTTTGAGGCGGTGATTTCATATTTGGTGATACAAACTAGTTTGGCTTCAAAATAATTTTTGTAGGATTTTAGCCGTGTTTACCCAGTATTCCCCAATTTTTCTTTTCGGAAGGGTATTGGTTTAAGCATTTTCAGGACACACCACTTGAATGTGGCCTACTTTAATCGCCCAAAAAATTTGGCGGAGAATGCAATGGACTCTCCTTGTCAGTTCAGCAAATTCTCAGAGAAATTATTCATTGTCAGTTAGATGAAAATGTAATGTTCTAAAACTTCATATGATAACAGAGTTTTTTGAGACATTCATGAATATACTATCTTCCCAGGAGTATACTCATCCAAACTCTTTGTAATAGCTTCATCGCCAGAACAGTAACGCCTTTAAACTTTTCTGTGGTGGAATATTTAACTCTTCTTTGGCCCTTACTAAATAATAATAAGCAGCATCTTCTTTTAAACGAAGTTTAACTTCGAATATATTCGGGTGATTTTTCCCAATGTTTTATTTATTTTGCTATGCCAGCCTTACAGAGCATTTGTCGTTCTCCATAACAGTTCCACATTAGACCAACCGTCTAAATTTCAAGATATTGTTCAAACATATAAACGATACATTTTCCTATGGCAACTGTAGGTGGTGCATTTTCCATAATGGAAAGCCACCCATTGTCCAAAGAGTCCGGTGGGATATGTGCAGGAGAGAAACACTTTCTGATAAAAGATTTTATTTCCGAGTTGTCCTTGTATTCGCTGAACAGGTCTAGATTTTGCACCTTAATAAGTTCACTCTGATTATCATGGAAATCGCAACCTTTAAGCTCAACTGAAGGAAGACATTTTTTTTGCAGCGTTGATTACAGGCGCATCGAAATCAATTCTGAGTTTTTTCGTCGACCACAGAGGCATATTTTCTTTGAAGAGAAATTTTTTTTCATAAGTATATTGGTTTTTGTTTGAAAGAAATGCATATATGCAGGAAACAGTGTTTGTCACTTCTAGGATGCTGCCAATATCAACGTAAAGACTATAGGCTTGGCAAATTGTCTTGGGCAGCACTTAAACGTGCCATCAACGAAAACTTCAGTAGCATCTTCGAAGTATTTCAAACCTTTTTCGGAAGCCAAAATAATAATTCTGTTGTCTCCATCAAAATAACTGTCAGCTAATAAAAAAACATCAATGTATTTCTCACACAGAATCATTTCCCTTCTGCTTGCAGAATATGTATATATATATATGCAAGAAATAATCAAATCAGTAGTAAAAACTACATAAAAACAAAAAACAAACATAAACAACAAAACGTAAAACAGCAATGCAATAAACTGATCGAAATAAAATATCGATAGTTTCAATAGGGATAAAAATTATATAAGAATAAACAAAAGGGGAAAATAATAAAAACCTATAAATCTCTCGATAATGGCAAGATGGGCTTACTCATTTCAGAGGAACCCTGTGCTCGGTACTCTGTTGCTACGGAGGGCCAAATTGGATCGTTATCACGCAACAACGTCGTTCCATTCTTTGTAAGTAATGCCAAAGAAAATTTTTCTTTTATTTGTAAAATAAGAAAATACAATGACTCAAGATGTAAAACCTGCCCCCTTTTCGATCCAAATTTTGTCTCATCAGATACTTCATCTAATTTTGGATGTAAAATATTTTATACTATTTATTACCTAAAATGTGGTTCCTGTGACATGGAATATGTAGGACAAACGAGCAACACTCTTAACATTAGGATTAACTCACATCTGTACGATATTAAGCATTATAATAGCAAAGAAAAATTCAATATATAATTCAACCATTTTCATAAACTCGATTTCAGTAAAGTAGGCCTTTATATTCTTGATGTTATTCCAGATAAAATGCAAGGTTAGAAATGGAAAACTATTATATGCTACAACTGAAAACTGTAGCCCAATATGGTCTAAATGATATATTTCAAAATACAATGATCAACATTAACAACTGAAATGCATCACAACTTTTTGGCACTAGCAAAAACATAAACAAAAGAGGTTTCAGAGGTAGCGGGAAAATAGAAAACGTCATAATAGATATTCAGAAGAAGAACTGAATAATTATATCTTTCAAGAACTTAAAAGTATTGAAAAAAATTTCAATAAGAGTTTTAACTACAAACCAGTTAAAAACTTCAACTTGACTATTAAAAATAAACTCTGCCATACTTTTGAAGATATTTTACATATCTATGAAACTTTTAATCAACATTTTCTTATTCTACTCAATGTTCTTTTTAAAGCAAGGACTGCAAAGAAACATTGGAAAAAGACAGATAAAACCATTTTCTATATGATCGTGAACTTAAAAAATCCAATTTTCCATAAGTTTAAATAAAACTCTGCAATAGATGAATTTTCCAACTTATTACCAATAAGAAATATTGAAATAAACAAATGCCTAAAATACAACACAACGTTAGGAAGAAGAATCATCAATTATAATTCTTTATGCAAAAACAACATAAAAGCAATAGAATTAATATTCAATGTCATTGCAATAGAGAAGAATATAAAAATTATCTAGATCCTTTTCATATCACATCCATACTGGCAACCTAAATATTGTTCCCATCGAAGAATTAAGGTCACTAAGGAATAAAGGAACTAAATTTCGTCCTAATTTAAAAATTTCCTTAAAAACATTTTAAAAAGTTTTCTCAATGACCTAGAGAATTTTTGTTTAAAAGTATATAGTACTACATTTAACACACCTGTGCAGTTTTTCACAGAATGGAAATACAATATGTATTTCAATATTAAACATTTCATAAAAACAATTACAAACAAGTCAATGCAAATAATGAAGCATACGAATTCTGAAGTATTAAGGAAAACATTCAATCGCAGCAACAACATTTCATTATAACCCCTACAGACAAGGCGGCCAGCAACTACGCAATAATTTGCAAGAAATTCTATCTCGAACTATTAGATAAAGAGCTTAAATCATCAGAAAACTATAATGTGAATAAATCTAATGTTATAACTCTTAAGAAAAGTATCTCAGCTTTAAACAAAAAAATGGATGCCACAATGTCAATAACAGCCTGCCATATATTGTTATTTATCCTAAATTCCATAAACAGCCTATAAAATTTCGATACATAATTTGAGGTACAAATACCTATATGAATAAACCAGGAAATATTTTCTCAAAATATCTTAGCATACTCCTCACGTTTATTGAAGACGAAAATTTCACATGGATTATAAAAAACAACAATAAACTTATCGAATTCATTAAAAATAAAAAAAATATATACAATAGAAACCTATGATTTCCAAGATCTCTTCACACGCATCCCCTTCATAAACTGCAAGAAGATTTAATGAATTATTTCTACGACCTAAAAAACTTGCTAAAAATCACAATAACCTTCTGGAAAGATACTACAAATCACTGTATTTATATTAACTATATTTTTGATGGGGTAAATATCTTCCAACAAATTAAAGGCATCCCACAAGGAACCAGCTTTTCATGTCTACTGGCCAATTTGTTGACGTCACTTTTGTGAACGTAATATCTCTATTAATTTGAATTCAGCTTTTAGATTCATTAATGACCTTATTATATTCAAACATAAAGATTTTAATGTAACTTATAATAACTTGTATCCAAATGAACTTAAATTAATCCAAACCAATAACATTCAAGAACCTGTTATTGTCCTGGATCTAATTCTTGCTTGCAAAAAATGCTTTAAAAATAGATATTTATGTCAAAAGAAACGACTTTAAATTCAACGTCAATAGAAATATTTTTTGGAACTCAAATATCTCTTTTAAAATTTATAAAAACACTATTGTAAATCAACTCACTAGGATTAACAAAACATGTAACGATAGAAATTGTATTAAAAAGCAAATTCAACACCTCATAAATGACCTTAATAGAAATACAATTCCATCCTAATTCTACGAACCTTTAATTAATTGCTTTAGGATGTAAGTAAAAGATTGCATATTAGAGCTATGCTGACGCAGTAGGGTCACTCAAGTCAGACACGTGTAATGTGTTTACCTCGAAAACGCATATTTCAGTCATTTATTAATGGAATTCAAAATATTTTGCTCTTGCCACTCTCAAAAAAAATGGTTTAATTTATTCCTTTAACCATTAATTTTATAATTTTCCTTTTTCAATTTTTGTCTTTAAACTTCTTTCTTTAATTATTGCAATTAGTTCATCTCTTTCTTTGTCACCATAGTAATCTTAATCGAACCCCATCTCATTCATTGCTTTGGCGCGAATTCACGTAATTTGATATTTTGAAAACTTCCTGTCTCCTTTACGCGCGAGACATTCAGACATTCAGTTCTGTGTCTTCTTACATGGTGCTTGCATCTTCCCGTTTTATGGTATGTACACTTTTAATTCTTGGTCAATTTCATTTGGATTTTTGAATATCCTAACAATCGGGTGAAGACAGTTTACCATTGGCTTATAGCTAACACTGTTCGTAGAAAGTATTGGGATTTTTCTAATTATTTTATGGTTAGTATGGATAATTACGACGGACTTCAACTTTCCTGAAGACGCATCCGTCTTTTTAATGAAAAACTTTTCATCCTTTTGTCTCTCTATTGAAATTTGTTCTAATATATATATATATATATATATATATATATATATATATATATATAAATCAAAAGATAAATTTTTATAAATGAACATACAAAAACAAATAAACAAGACATTTCAAGAGGCAAATCATAAACTAAAAATTCATTAGTTAAGCATTACAACAAAATCTAAAGAATTGGAAATACTAAAGATATCCAAGAACAAAAGGTAAGTTTAAACGTGTGGATGTTAACATGTAAAAGAACTCTGTTGCTATCAAAAATATTCAAAAAGGCAATCCAAGTAAATGGAGTTTTCAACAATTAAATTAGTAGCTTGGCTGTGGACAAGCTTCATATATTATTATTTTATTTTATTTTATATATATATAAAAGAAAATACGGAAACAAATGCAATAACCAATCAAGAAATTAATACTTTAATCGAGGAAATACAATTTCAATAGAAGTAAACGTTAGGAAACGGATACTTTATAGTTAACATAAATTCTCAAAAATGAAAAATAGCTTCAATAATAGGGTGAATGCGCCAATACAGCAGTACAATCGAAAAATGAGAAATATTAACAAAAGAAAACATCCAAATCTCGTCATAAAAGAAAAACAAAACAACAAAATGGAATATAACGCTAACGTCCAGGACGCGTCATGAGCAAAGGAAATCCCGTACGAGCGTAAACATATTATCGGTGTTTTCTAACACAAACTCCAGCAATAATACATGAATTACTAAGGATTAAAAATATTTGTAACAATTCAGAATCAAAGAAAAAGCAAATTGAACTTTTTAAAGAAAATATTAATTCCAATTAAATTCCCAACAGCGTTCAGGAGAAGAAAAAACTTGCTATATTTGCCTTTGATCTATTTGCTTTTGATCTATTGTATTTTGCAGTTAATCTCATTTTAGCTAATTGTCTATTTTTTATATACTGATACTCTTAAAAAAAGTTCCTAAGACTCTTCACGGACATCAGAAGGTTTCTAAGACTTTTCATTTCTCACTCCTAGTACAATATTTACCGAAACTCGTGACGTTAACCGTTAACTGTCAACCATCATAACCGAGTTCACGTCAGCACTTCTGAACGTTCCGGTGTGTTCGTGCCGCTCATCAGAATCCACTGTCTGTACATTTGTTGACTTTGGATGAGTTTTGACACCTTTTCTTCATTTTTCTTTCACATTAATGGTTTTGAAATTAGGTTTCATGTATTTTATTTCAATTAGACATGAACTTTTTATATTTTTTTCAATTAGACATGAACTTTTTATATTTTTTTTCAATTAGACATGAACTTTTTATGTTTTTTTCAATTAGACATGAACTTTTTATTTTTTTTTCAATTAGACATGAACCTTTTACTTTATTTCTTTGTTTCAAACTATGGTTTTTGTTCGATGTTTCGGGGAAACAAACTCTTTTTAGCATTATTGCTAGAGTTTGTGATTAGAAAACACCGATAATAAGTTTACGCTCGTTCGGGATTTCCCTTGCTGATGACGCGTCCCGGATATTAGTGTTATATTCCGTTTTGTTATTTTGGTTTTTCTTTTATGACGTAGTTTTGATGTTTTCTTTTATAAATATACATATATATATATATATATATATATGCGACAAATCAATCTCCAGGCTGGTTGGCATTTGATCGTTGGAATTCCAAATGAGGTTGACTTTTTTAAGTATTAATAGATTTTAGTCAAATTTTCTTTTGTATTTTAGATGTATGAATATGGAGAAGGTAATTTTATTTTAATTTTATCTTAATACTTGTATATATTGTAATAATAATGTATGTTTCGTGTAAATTTCTAATTGATGTATTTAAATTTATACATATATTAAATTAAATACGTCAATTAGTAATTTACACAAACATGCATTATATTTACAATATATATGAATATTGAAACTAAATTCAATTACTCATTGTACTTCACTTAGGAGGCAAGAGTTATTTATTCAACCCAAAGTATCTTTGCTAAGAAGAAGCCAATTTTAGCTTCTTTTATAAAACAATTTCATTATTTACTTCAACGTTACTTAAGGAAATATTAATATGTGCGGGAATTTCAGATAATTGAATTCATAGGAATTTTACTATAAGAAAATCTAATTGAAAACTAAATACTATAGCAATTAATGATAAACACTTATCATGATTAAAATTATTCGAAATTATACCATTTCAAAATTTAATGACTGACATGCCGAAATGTGAAAGTACTCATATATGATATTTTCAGAGGGCTGCAAAAACTTTTTGCGCCAGGGGCCCCCAACATGCTTAACCTGCCCCTGCTTGTAAAGTAAAGATATGGATATTTTCCAACTATAAAAATAATAAGCTCACTATCCAAGTAGTATTCCAATACATATTTAATTTAAATATCAAACATTGAGGAACACAATGCACGAAAATCGCAACTTAAACGGATATTTGTGAAAAAAGCGTTTCTTTCTCACTGGTGCTATTTTGATAAAGAATTTTCTACCTATACTTTGTATGCAATCTCAAACACTTTAATAGTTTTTTAGACTTGAATAATAATTTAGCTCTGTTCTAAAAAATTATTGGTGGGTAAAGGTAGAAATGCACATAATTTCCCAAAAATTTTAATTTTTTTTTATATCATGAAAAATCAAATAGCACAAAATTTTCAGGATTAAATCTTCTTCCTAAATACGACTTCAGTCTTAAGATTGAATATAAATATTGCTTTTAATTTCTCATAATTTGTTTTTGAAATGAACTTGGCATTTTAGCACTTATTTTATAATAATTAAGATAAGAATATTTCTGTGCATTGATATTTTTTTAATAGTTTCAAGGCAGATTCTTTAATAAAATTGAAGAACAGTTTTTTCATGTAGGGTTTTAAATAAAATTCTGCTCAAATTTTAAATGAAAAAAGTTGATTTTTTATAATTCGCACATTTAAAAAGTATTAATTCTGATCGTTTCAATATCTCGAGACTAGCACTTTTGGATATTTTACACCGGAAAGAGGGGTGTTAGGCAATGAGTAAGATGAGCGCATATCCCGAGTTCTTCGTTAGATCATGCTAAGTAAATTGTAAACATCTCTCCCTCCATTCTTCACTTTTCCCCTATTTTGGTGAAAGTAACTCCGACTGGCGCATGCGAAAAAGCGCGGAGGAATGAATACTATTCGCGACGGCCCCGACTGGAGACTCTCCTTATCCTGAATAATACTATGAAGACATGTTAGGCGTGCTGAAACCTCCCATCATTCACCAAATATGGTGTCGCTGTAATATATGTTAAATAAATTTCTAGAAGCTTCGTGGCACCTCGTGGAGAATCTTGGTGTTAAGGGTAACCATGACTGATAGTTCTAAAAATTTATCTTCAGTCCCCAGAAGAGAACTGGTATTTTCTTCTTTTGGACCTTTTATTGAAGAACCTTGCATTAGGTTCCTACCACTGATGCTTTAACAGAAATACTTTTAGTACAGCTAAAATTTCTCTAAAAAAACGCGTGGCCAATAAGAGGGCGGAAAACTCAGGTGTCGGAAGCTCAATTCTGAACTTCATCTCAAGGGCGTTTTATATTCCATGCTCTACCCATTCTTGTACTTAGCACTCAGTAATGCTGCACAATCCTGTCTTTCAGCTGTGGGAGTCTTCGGTATTTCACAGCAAATATACAACCTCTTTGTATCCTCAACTCATCTTCAGACAATCTTCAAGAAAAACGCACCCGGTCTATCGGTCAAGTCCTTAGTTCAAAGAGTGGGAAAGCCATACTTGATTTCTAATTCCAATTAGATATCTATTTCGGGAACATATGAAGCTCTTCTGGAGTTATCGCTAGATGAAAGAACTGATGCAAGAAACTTGTCTAAAATTTGGTGAAGAAAGTGAAAGGTTATAAATTTGTTGTTAGTGTTCTCTTCAGGCTCAATGACACAAGTAAGAGTGAAGGCATAGATATTTCAAGTGCAGTAAAAATGATTGATAAAACACGTCAAGCTGTGATAAAAAAAAAATTGAGATCAGACGAAGGGTTTGAACAGGCTCTGGTTGATGCAAGTGACCTCTGTGAAAATCTCGAGATTGAAGCAAAATTTTCTCAAGTGTTAGAAGTTCGATCACGGAAAAAAATAAGTAATTTGTTTGTGATTCTCATGAGGAAGCTCTTCTAAGTCAAGAAAGAATATTCAAGCAAAGATTTTAATTTTATTTTCTAGACGTTGGAATCAAATATTTTGTCGTAGGAACGCTTCAAGCAACTAAAAGATGTAAATGAAAAAAATTGGATTTTTTCTAACATCAAGAAATAGAAACAGGATGAAATCTTAAGCATGTACAAAGACCTTCATTTGTCATTGATTGACGGTGATCATTATGCTGTAGAATGTGTATAATTTCACCAAGAGTTATGTAAACTCTGCTACCAAAAGAAGTTATCAGCCCTTTGGAGATTCTAACTTTCTTGAATTTGAATAGGCTTGCTGAAACTTTTTCAAATTTTTCAGTGTTTCTGACTCTGATAGTAACTGATACTGCTAGCGAGATAAGTTTTCTAAAACGTATCTGCGGTCCGCTATATACCAGGAGTGACTAGTTGGTTCAGAAACCATATCAGTTGAACAGGACCATTTACAGAACATTGAAATTGACAAGATATTGAAAGATTTCGTAAATAAAAAGGCAAGAAAAGTGAATTTTTGAGCAGAATTTATAATACTGTGTTAAAATAAAGTTTTATATTTTTAAAATCTATTTGTTAAATATATTATTTCAGTTCCAATGAAACCACTATATAATCTCAATATATCTGAAGTTTAAAAATTCTAAGCATAGTGTTATTAAGTTATACTTTCAGGTAAAACATGAAAAGTTCTAAGTAAATATTTGTTTGAAATTTAGAGAAAAGACATTATAGAATTTGAAAAATACTTTGATCAAGGGGGAGGGCGCCATATTTTGCCTTGCCTTTTTGATAAAATTACCTTGGGCCGCCTCTGAGAGCTCGTAATATTATCTGTATGAAACAAAACAGACTTCCTGAACATGACGAAGAATTATTGTTCTTGCATCACAATTTCAATTAATTTACAATGATAAATGATATGCAACATTATTAACTACACTTATGTACAATGCAACTTGAAATTGGGTAAATGTTAGGAGATTTTCTATTAAATGTACTGAAATTTGATTCTTCAATATTCTTTAATAAATACATTTTAAAACACAGCTTTTAAAAAATTATTACCCTGAATTTATTCGGCCGAATATCTATTTAATATTCGGCAAAAAAGTCTGAATGCTGAATATTCAATACATCCCTAATTACATTCCCATTAAAGTGTTTGTAACTTCGGTATTTGTATACCTGTACAGTGCTCTTTTGGCACTTTCTTATCATGCTCAATCGTGAACTAAAGACTTTCTGTAGACTTATATTTGAGACGGATCAAAGACTTCTGTGTTATTCATGTCATCAGATATAATATCCCTCCAGACAGGAGGTGTCCAGAATTGATTCTGACATCTTAAACAGAGTGATCACATCAGTGGTGTAGTCGCAAAATAATCATGGCCGGGATGTTCTTTCCTGGGTGTCAAAAAGCGCGCTGTTTTAAGGAAGTTTTCCCAACTTTTTCTTGTTTATTTCTGGTAAAAAAAAGCAGTGCCGGAATGGCGTTCCGGCTCCACTACACCCCTGACTAATCTATTAATCATTATATATGTATAAACGGACAGTTAGTGGCGTCTCGTCCATTAGAGCTGCAGAATCCCCTGAAATTATTTTAACTTGTATTTAACTTGTATTTTTCATTTTTAATCTTATTTGCTTACTTTTCGATTCTCAGAGTTCAATGACTGCAGAAAAAGTATTAACAAATGAAAAAAAAGGCATAAAATGAATACAAATTAAGAGAGACGCAGGTCTGAGCTGCAAAATACTCTACCTCTCCGATCTCCATTCACAGAGCAGAAACTCCGAGGAAAAAAAACCAACCCTTTCTGCCTTTACCTTAGACTGGCTATGGGCTGCAAGACAAAGCAGCTCTGCTGGCGCACGGAGCCAACCTGAACGAGGAAAAGATGCTCTTTTTAATATATTTTTCTTTTTTCATCATTTCCTCACAAAGTGGAAATCTCATTCATTGGCTGTTTATGGGTTTTAGTTTCGGTTTGTGTTGCGTCAACAGAAACACATGTGGTTGATTGATTATTTGCTTTCTCTAGATAGAAGGCTAGATTTCTTTTCAAGAAGATATTCATTTTTGAAGAGTGTTAGCGAGTGAAGTGGGCGAGGAGGGAAGTGTGTATGTGGAGCTTTGATTTTTTTTTTCGTCAGCATAATCTTCACACCAACATTCACTTAACTTTCTGTTGGTAAAACTAGTAGTAAATGCCATATGCTGGTTATTTAATTTGTTTGAGAAACAGGAAATTTGATATCTGGCTTTGAAATTAAAAAATTTGGCCTACTGAAATATGAAGTAGCTTTTTAAAATTTTATTCTCCTGATAAATATTATCTTGCAGCCCTCCTCGTTCTTGAGTTCCACTGCTGATAGTATACTGATATGACAGCAGGGAGTTCACGAAAATATAAAGACTAATCAAGGGGTACGCAAGGGAATAAAGGTGGGATACCCCTGTACTAGTTAATAAGCCCGTTGCGTGAATGGGGCACAAAAATTGCCGCGACGGGGGAACACAGCATCTCCGACAGCGGAGCTCTGCCCACCCGGACACCCCACTGGCGCTACCCCTGCCCACGAAGGATATCCAGTATCACAACCAGAAATATGTTTCAGATCAAGTAGGCCGTAATGGTTACAGGCATGGGGGTATGAGACAGTGTTCCAGATCAGAGGTTCCCAACCTGTGGTACTTGTACCCCTGGGGATATGCGAAATCAAATTTGGTAATGGCGGAAATTAGAAAAAAAAGGAATTAAAAACAGTTGCAGAATTTTGTTTCAGCAAGTTAATACTTGCTATTTACTAAATATACCCCTTCAATAAAGCTTAAAAACAATCAGCTAGGAAAAGTAGAATAAATTTAACTTAAACTTTAAACAAAAACAACAAAATTTACATAATGAAATTTATATAATGTTTAAAGTAGCCCGCGATTGCAGCTGCATACAAAGAACAATGGAAATCAAAATCATTCAAAGATTGCCGAAAACCTCAGGGGGAATCGAATTAAACAAACAAGGAATCCATTTTAGTCCATTTTATCAAGGGCTAAGAACTTTATTCGAAATGGATTTAAAATATTTGGGAAATTTTTCTGTAAGAAGCTTGCATTATGCCAAATATAGCTTCTCTTAGCCCGAAATTTCCGAACAAAAGACAAAGGAGATCTGTACATCTAAAAAGCATTATTTTAAAGGAAAAAGGAAAACACAAACATAAAAACGCCAATAAGATTGATTTAAAAATATTAGCCGTCTGGCTCTTAATAATAACATCCACCATAAAAATGAACTTGCCTCATGTTCAGAATAGGGAAAAAAAATGGTCTCACGCTATCACAATCTCACGAGAACTTTCCGCTAAAATAAGTAATCAGCAAATTTCTTAAGGAAATTCTAGAGCTATGGCGCCATCTATATTCGAAAAAAACTTCTCTGGTTGGTGGTGGTGGGGAGGAATGACAGTAGGGGGTACGCGAAAATTTAACGATTAATGAAGGGGTATGCGAGGGAATAAAGTTTGGGAACTCCTGTTCTATATCAAGTAAACTCCAATTATAAAAGGGAAAGAGAAATTACTTTTCAAAAGGCATGCATTGGTTTATTTTAATTAATAAAGTCCTTAACTACCAGTTTTTTAACGTCTTATCATGTCTTTTAATTCATTTTATTGTGAAAATTCGGAAATTTAAGTCAAACATGAAGTGTTCTATCAGGAGTTTTAGGTTGCCGAGATTGCTTGAGGCATCGACTGAGTACAAACTTCCCTACGGCTGTTGGGGTAGCGTACTTTATTGCTCCATCCTGCATACAGGACTTTCATAAAATGCATAGCAAAATTTCATTCATACTATTAATTATTTAATAGCATGTTTTTAATTCTGAGATCAGCTTCCAACGTTCAACAACGACAGAAACTGTTTTGAAAGCTTCCTCGAAGAAAACGGATCAGTAAAGAAATCATCAGAGCAGCCACACCAGACTGTAACTTTTGGCTGCTGCAAAAGTTTCATGGATTTTTTATATTCCATTCCGACAGTTATGTGTGTTGATAGTGTATGAAATCCATTTTATGCTGTTGAACACCCACTTAACCCCTTAAGTCTCGCAACCGTCATATTGACGTGCATCGAATTATCGCATTTTTAGGCTTATAAACTAAAATTCAATCATAAGTTAGCTTCATAATTTGACATAAAATTACGTAGAATCCTTAAGCATCTCAAGTATTCTATACCTTCTTAGATGAATGAAAACGACAGCCCCTATCCAAAACAGAAGGGGTCAACTTGTTAGAGAACAAGAAAATGCGATAAGGGTTTAACGAAATCTATGGAAGTGTGTTATCGGCGATTTTCATTTCTTGTATTTTTTGCGATTCATACATATATTCCTTGAGGATAATTCACAGTGATATTTAGGCACTGCTATACGGATTTGTGGGGAACTCGGACACCACCATCCATTGTTGTGAATGTCCAAAATTGTAAACTCTCAATATTTTAGAAGAAGTGTGCCGATCTCAACTACATGCTTGGCAACCCAGATCTCCCAACCTAATACCATGAGACGTCTTTAGTTGTGAGCATTTTAGAGGTAATAAGAAGAGAGAGAATGTTCCGCGACTAACAGCGTCATTCATAATATTAAATGATGCCATCCGTGGCACGTGTCTCTGGTGGCCGCATAAATGTTGATATGAACTTTGGGATTGTTCGCGTCACAGTTTCGTCTCTTCCCTCGCAATCTTTCTTACTAGAATTAATGACAATACATTGAACATTTATAAGCTGTTACTCAGCCTAACTTCATATCCTGTGTATCGTTTAGCTTCACTATTTGCAGTATCATCTAGAGGTATAGATTTATTTCATACTCCGTAGAAATTCTGGGTTCATGACAAATATTCCAATTTCGTTGTCAAATTATTGATTTATAAATATTTCGTGACTTCTTAACCCCCATGCATTTGAGTCTGACGTCTGAATTATCACGATTTTCGAAATGAATTACTTTTTTTCTTCATACTAAAAATGTAAAAAAAATAAAACATTTCTCACAATTTCTAAATATCCCTTTTCAAATCAAGTAGCCATGCATTGTTGTTGTTGATTTTTGTATGAACAGGATCGTGACAAATTTGATAAGAATAATTCTACTAATACTGAGAAGCACTTGTTAATTTATTTGTAGTTTTTCATGATGTAAAAATCGTCTAAATATTTATTTGTGAATCTTTGTTTACATTTGAATTAATTAGCTTGTATTTATCTTGCTTGTTTATGTTAGTGATGTCATAATATGGGCGTGTACATTTCCTATAACATCATAACCAGCTATGACATCACAGCCAATCAGGTTTTGATACATGTTCTATCTGACTATAAAAGATGGCATGTTGGATTCTTTAAGTTAATTGCAATGTAGCTGTGTTGCTGCACTGGTTAGCATGATGGATTAAGGATGTAAACGAGTGGAGAGGCATGTTTGTTTGTATCATTTTTAAGTTTATTTCTAGCAAGAAATGAAAGTTAGTTTTTATAAAAATGGATTAATTATTGTCTTTCAGCAACTGTTGATCCACCCTTTAATCTTAATATATAAATCCCAACAGCATGCTACTATTGAGACGTCTCGCCAATCAAATGAAACATTAGCGAAAACGTTCCCGTAAAATGATTTACAGAACTGAGCTCTTAGTTGCTTCATTGCGCACGTGTAGACTTGAAGAGCTGGGACCCTGTATCCTGGGCCATCTTAACATATTTGAGAGACTGTGGCCCAGGGAAAATAACTTCCCAATTAAATAATTGACGAATAAATAAAGCTACCACTTCTTTGATTAACACCTTGTAATTTTGCAAATCGGTTCCTTTTCAAAATTGAATTTTTCGAGACTGTTCGTGTATATGACTAATTTTAGCTCTTACATTACAAAATTTTTTTTATCCTATCGTATATATTTATTACAGAAATAAAATCATCGACTTAATATTTAAATTAACATGATAGAACGTATATACATGTTTTGTGTTTTTTTAATTATATATTTAGTTGATAAAAAAATATGCATTTTAATTTATTATCTTAAAAAATATTTTTCAAGTAAGCAAATTTTATATATTCAGGTAATATATATAAATTAATGTAGAAGTAATATGTTTATATATGTATTGAAACAGTCTGTATCTTAATTATCACTTTTCCAATTATTTATTTGATTGACATCAATATGTTAATTTAAATTTATAAAATTTTTAATATGTTTTATATGTATTTGGTACAAACTTTATATTTTCTATTATGTAATATCCTATGGATAAAATACTTAAAACCATTTACACTACTGGCCAAAAGTATTGCAAGATTGACAAATGAGAAACATTTTAACTTCATTGGTTCACATTCAGTTGTGGATAATCGTGGGACGTACAATTGTGGGAAATAATATTTTACACTGAGGATTTTTTCACTAGGACATTTAGGGGACCGTTCACAAATTGATGAAGAAGAAAATCATTTAGTCTCGCCCCATTTCACAGGACGCTGATAATGTTTTGAAACTTTCATTAATACTTTTGCTTCTTATTCGAATTGTTCACATTCATTTTGGTAAAAATTGTATGATTATTTGGGAATATATAAAGGCTTCTTTAAAACAACCCAAATTTTTCGCATGCTTTTTGCTTATAAGATGCAGAGTTGTACTCCAAATTTTGCGAAACTTACAGAATATTCAATATAGAGAAACATTGTATTAACTTTGAAGTAAATACCTTGAATATTTGGGGAAATATGAGTATTTGTAGTAAATAATTTTTTTAACTGCGCACGCGCGAAACATAGTTTAAATTTTCTTTCATAGCGTCGAATCCAGATATCTAAGGCAAATTGTATAAAAATTCCAGTTAAATACCTTAAAGACTTAGAAAGTTGTAGACATTGTAGTCAGCAGAATTTTTGTTATTTTCTAAGAAAAGAGCAGAATGATGAGCGCTTTTCTACAAATCAATATATATTTTTAAAAACTTGAATTTTCGAGCATTAATCGTGGAATTGCAATTCAAATTATACATTTAATTTATAAGTGCAGATGGTTGCTCACGATATTCAACTTTCATAAAATTCAATATTGCTGTTCGAAAAATTGATTTGTGAATAAACTATTATAATTTTATTTCTTTTGGAGAATAGCTGAAATTCTACTGAATGCAATTCCTTTGACTTTCTAAATCTTTATGGTATTCAAATGGAAATTTTATATAAGGTAAATTAGATATCTGATTTTGATGTTACGAAAGAAAATTTAAGATATTTTTCGCGCGTGCTCAGTTAAAATATTTTCTTCAGTTACTCATATTTCCTTAAGAATTCGAGGTATTTACTTCAAATTCAAATGCTATGTTTTTCTAACATATCGTGAAATATTCTATAACTGTATGTTATATGCAGAAAACTTGCGAAAAATTTGAGATGTTTTAAAGAAGCCTTTACATCCTCCCGAATATTCATACAATTTTTACAAAAATTTGTGTAAGAAATGTGCATAAAAAACAAAACGACTGATGAAAACTTCAAAACATTTCCTTCTTCATCAATTTGTGGACATTCCCCTAAATGTCCTCGTCACAAAATCTTCACATTAAAATATGATTTCCCATGATTCTCCACAGCTGATTTTGAACCACCGTATTCAAATTAATTCGAGATGTTTCACAATTTATCAATCTTGCAATACTTTTGGCCAATAGTGTATTTTAGATTGTCCAAATAACCATTATTTATCTTTTTTAATTTCAAAATTTGCCAGTCATCACTACAGATTGTACAAGCAATACCGCATTTCGTATGTTGAGAACATATATGTGCAGGGTTTTTGATTTTCTTACTGATTGTCTAGCTATATTATAATAATATTACATAATCTATGGGTATCTATTTTCACGCCCTAATTTTATTTTTACTTCTAACATGTTTAAAATTATAGTTAAATATAGTGAAAAAGAAAATCAGTAGAGTGAATGTTTAGATGCCCTTGAGATTGCAACCCAGTTAGCCCTAAGGAAATGACGGCCCTGCCTGCATATGAGAATTAATCTTGTTATTCAAGGCGTTGCAGATCTGTATTAATCATCGGATAAATTTTATTGTTTTCAGTATGTACTATTCCGGTAATTATTTTATATTATTATTTAGATTTCGAAGTTGCATTGTGAGGATCCTTGATGAAAGCTGTAATTTCCAACTTTCCCCTGCCAATGAGAATGTCTACAGATTCGCAACATCTTTCGCGCAGAATGTGACGACAATAGAACGTGAAACCTGTCCAAGATCAACAAATTAAGCTTATCTTTGGATTTAATCCAGTACCACGAAATGGGAAAGAACATTTTTTCCTGTAGGATGTGTTAAAAAATCTTTACGAATTTTTTTATTTTTTATTAATATGCAATGGGAAATACTTTTATAAGCTTACACAAAAGGGAAAATTTATGCTATTGACCACATAATACAGCATATTTCCAACACACAAGTTCAAAGACACCTCTTTTGATTGGCACAATGGTGAAACTTCAATATTGCAAGAAAAATAGTTTGTATAAAACTTTATAATTTTGTTTGCAAACTGAAACTAAAGAGAAATTAGATTTCCTTATGACAGTTTGTCCAGTTTTTCCGAACGAATTGTTTTAAAATGGCTTGTT
Source organism: Araneus ventricosus (assembly GCA_013235015.1). NCBI lineage: Eukaryota > Metazoa > Arthropoda > Arachnida > Araneae > Araneidae > Araneus > Araneus ventricosus. Next base: position 48,378 of record BGPR01006232.1, on the reverse strand, counting down.
AAATGCAGAAGTAATCCGCCTGCGATTTATATTGTTAAGTGTTTTGTTTGCAGCAGAATTTAAAAGAACATTTACTGACTCATACGAAACGGAAACTGTATGTATGTAATGTGTGTAATAAAGCATTTGCTCAGAAGTCGCATTTAACCACACATTTACTAACGCGTACCAGAGAGAAACCGTTTGCATATGACGTGTTTAATAAAGAATTTCCTTGGAAGTCAAGTTTAAAAACACATTTATGTATGCATACGAAAGAGAAACCGTTTCCATGCGACCTGTGTAAGAAAGAATTTTCTCACGAGTCGCATTTAACTGCACGTTTACATCTGTATACGAAAGAGAAAGCGTTTGCATGCGGTGTGTGTAGTAAGGGATTTTCTCAGAAATGTAATTTAAACACACATTTACGAACACATACGAAAGAAAAATCGTTTGAATGTGTTGTGTGTTACAGAAGATTTTCTGTGAAGTGGACTTTGAAAACTCATTTACGTACACATACGAAAGAATACCCTTTCGATGCGACATTTTCAGTAACGCATTTTCAAGAAAATCACATTTAAAAGCACATTTACGTACGCTTACGAGGGAGAAATCGTTTGCATGTGACGTGTGTTCTAAAGGATTTTCTCTGAAGTCGCAGTTAACCACTCATTTACGTACGCATACGAGAGAGAAACCATTTGCATGTGACGTGTAATGAATTTTTTGTAAGGAGGGGATTTTAAAAACACACTTATAGTTGCATACGGTAGAGCCAGCATTTTCACGTGACTTTTGTAGTAAATCATTTTCTTATACAACTTAAAGAAACATCTGCTAACGCATACTTTTGATAATGAATTAACTATGTGTTTGTGAGGTTTAGTGAAGATTTTTATCGAGCAAGAGCATTAAGACAAACCTTTTCTGATGCATTCCAGATGGAAACAGTGCGTCTGTGAAGCATGTAGTGTATTGATATTTTTAAATAAATTGTTTGTACAAAACAGAAGATAAAATTGAGAATGATATATAGTCAAACCCCGCTATTACGAATCCTCGATTATAAAGAAATTTTCAAATGGTCCCAAGTGAACTCCTATGTCACTAATTTAATTTCAAATGCTTATAATGAACTTCAAAAGCAAGGAATTTGTATATAGTGAACCAAATTCCCACTTTTCCTTTCTGCCAATTCTATCTCTTTGAATCATCTGCTCTTCTCATTCCGTGGGGGGCTTTTTACCCTCCAGCTGTACCACGCAAGCCGCCCTCAATTAGATCACCTGTTACTGGGTATTACTATAAGTTTTTTATGTGTAAAAATTATACAAGGGGTAGACTGCAAAAATATTTCTTTTTATTAATGATAGTCAATGGACTTGGAAGATTTTCTAGAAATTGGGTAATATCTTATGTTTTTAATAAATAAAATCATTATATATCTCCAAGATTCATTGCTTGTTTAGTAAAACAATTAATCCTTTATACAGGGTGTCCCAAAAAGTGGAACAATCATTTATTTCCTTAAATATTGCACCTAGACATATGCCTAGAATTACAAAGTTTCATCAAATAATGTAAGAATTTGTCTGAAACCACTTTGGCTTCTGAAATAAAAAGTTAAGAAAATGAAATTTTTATACGTTCCCCATAGAGCAAAAGTGTCAATGAGCGAAATGTTCTTCTTACACTCGTCTATGTATAAATTAAGTTTCACGATTATATCTGCAAAATTTTGAGATATATATTAATTTATAAATTTCAAGGGGCTGCTCACAAATTTATATGCAGATTTTCATTGCAGAAATGCAAAATTTTTCAACATAGAAAAACAGCGAAATACGAATACTTACCCATAGTACATCATCCAATCATCATGAATTGAAAGAAAATTTGCCAATGAAGCATACTGTTACTCAGTTTCATTGACAGATGGTTGCAGCAATTGACTTAATAAAGAATGGAAAGACAACTTGAGGCAGTTAAATATAACATAAAACAGGAATTAAGAATATTAAATTATTTTCTCTCTGTGTTATGCGTATTGTTGACTCGTCCTTGAAATTTGAAGAACTCATTAAAGTTATTTTAAAAATTCGTATTTTCATTTCTATTTCTCATTTGCTTACTGCTCTACTCTGAGATGTCGATTATCAGCGAGAAGACAAAAAAACGAGAAAAGAAGACACCAAATGAATGAAAAAAGTAAGACAGATGGGGCTGCACACCAAATAGTTTTGGAAAGCCCGAGCATTCGCCCATTACGTACAACTAAGTGACATGATGAGTTGAGGCGAATAATTATCCTTTCTGTCTTTGAACTTAGCTAGAAATGGATTTTCGGATGCTCCTGTTTCGCAGTAGGCCAACTAATGCTCTCTTTTTTCCCCCTTCAATCTCACCCATGGTTCGCCTTCGTGCTCTTGACGTTTTTTTCTCTCTCATTGGCTGTTTTATGTTTCGGATTCACTTTCATGTTGCCTCAACGGGAGCATGCCTGGTTTCTACATATTCGATCTCCATTACTATAAGTCACTCTCCGGAAAAAAGGGACATTAATTTTCTAAAATACAATTCAGATAATTACAACCTCAAGTTTGGACTATTTGAAGGTAAAACTAATTTTCAAAAATTTTAATTCATTTGTATTCTAGTAGTTTTTTTCTAGCACTGCTTCTTTCTGAGTTGATGAGTGGTCACTTCTTTGAATATTTTTCAAAGGTTCAAAAGTTGAACTACTTTTGTAAAGACTTCAACTATTGTATTATTTGACTATTTTTTTAGTTTTAACAAGAATTAACAAATACATTATTTCCTTATTCCACCTTTTAAATAACTTATTGAAATATGTATATTACCTCTAAATTGTACATCGAAAGACTAGTTCAAACAGCACTGAGAGGTGTAGAAATGTGGCCTAAGTCAATAAATTTGTCTTTTTATATCTCTATAAGTTTTGCAGATAGAAGCATGCAACTTTGTATTTGGATATATGAATGTAAAAGAAACAGTTTACCAATGGACATTTTTGCTCTAGAGAGGCCGTATAAAAATTTAAATTTTGTAACTTTTTATTATCATTTCCTTGGATACCAAAGTATTTTCATACAAAATTATACCTCATTTGATTGAACTTTGTAATTGGAAGCATATGTCTAGGAACAATATTTAAGAAAATAAACGCTTTTGGGACGACGTGTATATATTCGTTTTTATTCTCTATTTGATTGACAAATTTATAAAAAGTAATGTGTAGGTGTTAGAAATTATAGATGCCCTTTTCAAGAAAATTATTGCTTATGAAGATCTGGAAGTCTAAAAATTGTATATCACTCTGAATTACTATTATTTTACATAAAGAAATAATAATAAAGTAAATCATGTTGATTACGATATTATATGGGATGTAGTGAAAACATTGTTATAGACTGCCTATAGTTGTAGTCAGTTTTAACATTTGAGCATGCATTTTTTATGTACAATTGCATGAGCTAATATATTAAAATGATGTTGTTGCGCTTATTCATTCATCTTACGATTGTTCTCTGATCTACAAATGTATTTTATAAACTTTGAATCATTTAAACTTTCTTAATGTCTTCAAAGTGAAAATTTTAGTTAAATTTTTTCTATCAATGAAAGTATGCATAAAAGGGAGATGTAAGCAGTATTTTAATTTATAATGAAGTCATTGTTTTACGAAATGTCTTCAAATGCCACTATCTTACGTCGCGCCATTGGAGATTCAAACGAATACTTCATATTCGAGCATACATGAGGACATCTAAAACGAACTACAAGAAACGAGTGGTCAGACCGAAGAACTAACCGAGAATGAAATAAGTTCTGTTTGCCCAGCCGGATACAACACGCACCTGTGCGCATTCCAATCACTAGCGCTCCCCCCGATCTCATTGCTGCAATATATTCCGGCTGTTCGCCCACTCCCTCCCCCATCAAATTCTGGAGCATTGTCTTTCTAAAGAAGTAAAAGCGAAACTCGCTGAGTAAATAGGAATTCAGCCAGGATTAAAGAAAATATCGTGTTCAACGAAATTTCAATTATATTAATTGATAAAAATATTAATCTTCTAAATTATCAGAAATGGTCGAAATTGTGTTTGTTTCCATCTGTTTGCTAATTTTGTCACCAGACGGAATTGCAATCGTCACATATTATGTTAATTGGTATTTTCAGATTCAAATGCTACTCTCTACTCGCAGTTTGAAACTGGTCTTGGGTTACAATTTTTCTTCTTTTGTTGTGATCAGAGAAATCCATAAAGAGTGAAGTACTGTGAGTGTAGGGCAGTGGTCGGCAAACCGCGGCTCTGCCACTAATCGATTTCCACTACTTGCTTGAGAGATTCTTTTTCGATTTAAACCTAATTTTTCAATCAATTAATTCATCAAAAGTTATACCAATGGATGCGTGAATGCTCGCTCATCATGAAGAAATGCTTCGTTTTTAAATTAGATAAACTTTATCTTCAGACATTTCCAGAAGAAATTTGCAATGTAATGCAGTTGGTGCTCAAAAGTGTCAACAGAATAGTAACTAAATCTCTTTATCATCGCCAATTTAAAGAATTTTTAGTTAAAATGGAGAATGAATACGCACATCTTTTGCTGCATAATAAGGTACAGTCGCATGAAAAAAGAACCACCCCGTATTATTTTGCAATTGTTCATCGCGTATCAAAACAAAAGGTACCAATTTTCACGATATAAGGTCTGGTAAAATGTTTCATGTTTTAAATTTCCATAAGTGGTCATATATACATTTATAATAGCACTAAGTTTAAAATGTCTAATGCAAACACTAATTTTTCTTAAAAAACTACGAAACTACATGAAAATTTATGCTGGAATACCAAATTTCATCATCCCAGCATATAGATAAAGAATTATAAGCAAATGAAATTTTGAGGTTCTAATGTTAAACTAAAATTTTATATTATTTCTCAAGATATCAGTAAAAATTCAACTATTGCATAGAGTTTTTTTATGTAGTAGTGTGAATTATTCAGCACATTTTACACTTTTACTTTTTATTTTAAGACAATTTTTTGAGTATATGTGAAATATTTTATCAAATTTAATGTTAAAATTTTTTTGAATTTTTTAATATAAATTTTGACAGTATTCGAAGCAGATGGCCATTTGATAATCCTATGCAAATGTTAGATTGCAAATATTGCATCGACATCATTTTTCGGTTTTGTCAGCATTTTTAATTAATTTAATTCTTTGCCACCAAAGTTTCTTTCATCTCTTGTGGCAACTTTGACAATATTTGAATTTCAAACGATAATTTTCAGCCATTTCATTAAATATCTAAATTTTTCTTAATCATTTACTTTGTATTCGACTTAATTATTATTTGTCTTAACTTTTGTTGTTGTTTCCATTAAGGTTTCAACTTTATTAATTTTTAAATCAAAATTTTTCAACGGGATTATTTCCTCGCCATCTTGTTGCGGATGAATTTAGATGTTATCAGGTTTTGACGTATCTGTCTGGAGACTTTTTTTCCGTTATGCAAGTAAGATTACTTTGTCTTTTGGTTTGAATTTTCTGAAGGAATAACACGCATCCTGGAGGTTTCGAGACCGTTGGAATTTATTCCTTCGGTTCTCGGCCTCTCAGGCTTGCATACAGTAGAATAAATCTGATTGTAAAGAAATCTACAAAAGATCTACAACGTTGAATTTAAAAAGAAATCAACAGATTGGTTATGTTGTTTTGAACCGACATCTCTTTGTCTTGGGCGATTCGAGTTCGTGCTGAACTGAAGCTGATTTATTACATTTGGAATGGCGATTTTTAATATTACGTATATCTACTCTTCTATAGAAGTTTGCAAAATAGCAAAATAACTGTGATAGAAAGTGCTCTTCATATATCGAACAGCAGTGATTGCTTCAAAAAACGGAAAGTGGTGTGATAAGATGGAGTAGGAATGAAATGACAATATTTCACCTCACTGTTCCTGATTGAATTTTATTAAAAAGCACCCGTGGATCTTCTCGAAGCTTGCTGTTTGCGAGTTTGCATTTTACCAATTTTGTAATTTGACAAGGAGGATGCGGTTTCTGAAATCTGTGCTCCAATTTTATATGCAAGAAAATCTGTCGTGAAAAATGCTAATCATAGAAAACTGAGTTTTCTATGCCAACATTAGCTCCAAGTAAAAATTGTAAAAAATAAATCTTCAAGTGTGTTATAGTGATTCAATATCCCTTTTCGTGACACAGAATGTCGCATGTGAGCATTGAGAATGATGAATAAAATCAGTTCAATTTATACAAGGTCACTTCATTGTAAAACTGTCTTATCTCTTGATCTATATATTTTAAATTTCATAATGGCCGTTATGGAAGGTATACGTTTTTTGCATTTACTAATTTGGTAAAGAATAGATATCTGTTTTTCATATACTATCTGTTTTATCATTGTGTGATTTCATAAATTATGTTGTGTGCATCAACAGTAAAGTTTACTAATTTTATATTCTTATCTTAAAAGTGTTGGCAGTTTAATATCCATAAAATTGTTAATAAATATTTAAATTTTAATAAATTTGTTTTTCTTTAATTGTTTTAACGCAATGTACTACTGCTTTCAAATGATTTAATTTAAGTAGCTAGGTTTTTCAGGTCTGCAAAGGTAGGTGATTTATATGAGTATGGCTAGAATTACTGTGTTACTGCTTATTACTGTGTAATATATTTCAGTACCCAGAATTGATTTGATAATTGATATCTATATATATAATAAACTAAAATTTAACATTGGGCACCTACTCTGCTTTAACGTTTTATTATAATCCTAGCTGCCCCATTCAATAGCAAAATTTGAGCATATTCGTGTGCGAATTTTTGAAGTTACATTAAATTTTCAATGTAAATATTATCATTGCACCACTTTTTTAAAATTTAAATGTATAAACATTTAATTATTTATATATAAAAATACAAATTTTATAAATTAAAGTGGTGTAATATTACACTATTAATTTTTTACGCAGCACGGTTTACCGATTGTAAAATGTAGACCATTGCTTTGAAAATAACATTTAAAGTGCGAAATAATTTAAAATACTACTGCCGACATTTAAATGCAAGCAGAGAACTTCTCTATCTAAATGTGGAGACGACCCCTTTTCGATTTAGAGCACAAAATGTCGAATATCTTCCGATATATTCATGGCATATTAACTAAAATTTATTTCTTGGGGTATTTCTTCATGAGAAATTTATTTATGACATTAAAAATGAGTGTTGCTATTAAAAATTTTGAAGGTAGTTCAATTTTAAATATTTAGATGACCACTTATGAAATTTTAACCATATAATCTATTAATATACGTTATTTCCTGAAGATCAGTAACTTTTTTTAATGCTCAATGAACGATAGCTAACTAATGCTGGGTGGATCCTTTTTTTCCCACGACTGTACGTTAGCTTGCAAGAGGAAGCTTTTTAAAACATTTCACTTCTTTACTATTAGAATTAAAGCATTTCTCCTTGAAAAGGATGTTGAATATTCTCAACTAACGGTCGAGATAAGTGGATCCAAAAATTTTATTTCAAGGTAGACGTTATGCCTCATCTAAATAAACTTAATTATAAACTACAGAGAAAAGGAAATCGATATAGAAAGAAGTCATTTTTTTCGAACACAAATTATCCCTTTTTGCTCAATATTTTGAAAGAGAAACATTAATTCATTTCCCAATCGTGTTGGAACATCGCAAAGAAAATAACTCGGTAATTTACATTTAATATTTCAAAACAACAATTTTAAATATGAGAGAAGCTTTTGTATGGAGGCTTCAGGAATTCAGATATTGCATAACAACGCTAGCCTTTGTTAAAGAAACCTCTCAGTCTTAACGAAACAGAATTAAATTTTTCTCCATTTCATGTTGACATACGCGCCTTCAAAATGCAATTACTAGAGTTAAAAAACAAACAATCATGAAGCTCCAAATTGTAAAGCCTTAACGTTGATATGGAAAAATTGGAGAAAAATAAATGTGATCTTAGTTCATAGCAGAATTGGTCTGCTTTGAAAGGCATGGAAAAGAAAGACATGGTAATTTTCAACACCTGGAATAGAACTCCGGACTCATATGATCCGTTAAAAATATAAGCATTTGCTGTTATTTTCCCCCTTTGGCTCTACATATTTATGCAAACAATATTTTTCAAGCATGGCCCTTATCAAAAGTAAATTGAAAAATCATCTTATTGATGAGAATCAGGAATCCAACTTCAAATTAAAAACAACGACTTACAAACTTGAATTATTCAACTTTCCAAGGACACTGTTCACATTAAATGCGCATTTTTGTCATTTTTATTATAATGTAAAAATAATTTTGTAAATAAATAAGATTATTATCATAATATCTGGTTTTATTTAATATTAGTAGCTAGCTTAAACAGATTCCTAAAAGAAACATGCTTTTAGGAGTCTTGAAAAGAAATTTGTCTCTCAAAAGAAATCTTAAATTTTGTACTGCTTATCTTTGGCTCTTTTGACTAATGAGTTTGCCAACCACTAGTGTAGGGGAAACTAGCTCCTCTTTGCGTCATAACCATGTACTCACCGAAATACCATCAAGGTAGACGTTCAGTGAATTCAAAATAATGATTATATTTATTCATATGCTGATCAATGTATTAAATAACTTGAATTCTGAGATATTTTGTATGTTGTGTATTCGATAATTTTCAAGAGTTTGTATGCATTTATTTGGACTTTCTGTATATTCTGTCTTATGAAAGACGTAAATGGATATGATATTGTCTACTTTATTCTGGGAATCAGTTTGTGAATATGGGTATTTTGTTATATATGTTTCATTTTTGTAATAAATGAAATTTTTTGATGGCGTCTCTATTTTGTCTCCTTTTTTCTAAAAATTCTTTTAAAACTATTACTATATTTCTATTAATAAGACTATCTACAGGAAGGTGCTTCAAAAAGTAAGGTAACAAGAGTTCTGACGGGTACACAAATTCCCTATACATACAACTGAGACAATCACAGCATTCACCGGCAGATGGACCTAGTGTTGCTGTAAAGCTGGGCATTCACGAGTAGTCCAATCCATTCCATTTGGTACAAAGACCGGCTTGTTTTCCACCGATTCAAGTCGATTGATTTAGGTGGATCATTCACGGAGGCTTCAAAATACACTATCGGCCGCATCGATCCCCACACACGGGGGCATTTCGCTTTCTGGAAAGAGTACCCTCCCTGTCACGCCTTGATCTCTCCAGTGTAACCGCAACTCCCACGCACATTCTCCTTATCAACACTCACACACGCACACGGCTGATTAATCGCCCAACTCGAAGAATTTATTTTATTTTTATGGTCAAACTGACTGAATGAAGAGCCAACCTATCCGTCTGTCTACGCCAATTTTCATCGGGATTTCAAATTGACGAAACATTTTGGCACAAAAAAAAAAAACTGATTGCACTACTCGTGAATGTCTTGCTTAATGCGCCGAAGTCTCAGAAGATGAAAATGTGGTCGTCCATTGAATTTAGAAGTGTGCACGAAGCAATTCGTTGGAGAACTGTTATTGTATTACAACGCTCGACCTCATACGACCTTAGATCGCAAACTATCTTGACATGGCTCCTCAAGTTGGATGCCGATTTCTTTTATGACGGTTTCGATACGTTGGTTTATACCGTTCGAACAAATGCTTCGATAAGCAGGATGACTGAATGAAGAAGTAATATATATCAATGCCTTACCCACAGTCTGGGTTCGCTTCTTGGAAAAGACTTGGGGAGGGGTGGAGGACCTTTTCGCCCTGAAATGCCTAATTAAATTTCAGCAGTTGAGCAAAAGGCAGCGCGAGTAGAATCTTAAGGGTTAATGTTCTGTAATTATTACGAGACAGCGGATACGGATTGCAGCGAACACCGGATGAGCACAAACCTCACCTGCAATCCATTGAAGAACGATTCTGTAATCATTATATTACAGACAACTATACATTGCAATGCAAATTTTAATTTACTGGTAAGGACTCATAAGAAACTCAAGGCCGCAGGTTCCTCATTCCGGAGCTTGGGTTTATCCAGCATCTGAGATGAGCGGCCTTATCCTTTGAGTTGTACCCCAGGGGCGCCTGTTATTTAATGGCGCTTAAAAAGCTACTATACTGATTTTAATTCTGAGATGAAACATTTATTTATAATTGTAACCCTTTGCACTCGCAAAAGTAATTAGAGACGAATTATTCACTGAATACTAGGTCTCCAAAACCAAATTAATTGATTAATTTTCGAAAAATTAATCTGCGACTTGTTACAATTAAGGAGGTATTTTTTTTACTATCGAAATCAAGAAACGTCAATGATGCATAGTCTAGAATGATGGCTAAAAAGCGAATCCGAGTGCGAAGTGTTAAATTATGTTGAAAATACCAAAAAAAGCTTTTGACTAGACAATCGTCGATTTTGTAATGGTATATACACAAGTATATCCATGGTTTCCGCGCACCTAGAAAGTCAGGTAAAGTCATGAATTTGGATAATGTTTTAATTTGTCATGAAAAGTCATGATTTTCAGAAAAAAATGAGTAAAAGTCATGAAAAACTGTAGGCTGTCATGGATTCGCTAGGCTGCCAACTGAAAAAAATGCCGGTCGGATGAAATTTCCCTTTGCGTCGATGTGGCTGAACAGGTTTCTCTCCTTTCCGTATAGAGCTATTTTTAGCACGCCATTACGTCACTACCCACGGGTCCCACTCATCAAAACTTTGGGCGGTTAGGTGTAGGAGTGAATGGCTGGCGTTTTCTTCACTGTCTACGGGGTCTAATCTCGTCAGTTATTGAAACACCTGCGTTATCGCTTCTTTGTGTGAAGATCCGGACCCACGATCAGATAACAAACAAATTTCATACTTGGTTCGCGTTACTTCCTGTCGTCGGAACGGGGAGTTTCGATGTCGCTCGGGGTTTGTAAGAGCATCTGTGGTTTCCCGAGTTGTGGATGTAAATAGCTCCGACATCAAAAGGTCAGACGGCGCCAGTTTACACACGCACTAGGGCGTCGTGGAGATATTTGCCAAGTTAAGCCCCGTAGGACCGGCTCGTTGGTTCGAATTCAACCGATCAAAGTCCACAAATGCGACCTTCGTGCGACTCGAAGTATATTAGTTCGACAGACTTTTGCGTTTAGGAGTCTTCATTACAATTTTTTAGATAAGTACTCATTTTTTATTCGTTTGTGCTCTTATTCCGCTTTGAAAATGATTTTACAATATGAGGGGGTCTGAATGGGAGAAAAAATAGGTCAAATAAACAGTTCGTTATCTCGGTTTCGTTTTCTCTTCGTCGGGTATTAATGTGCGAAATAAAAAAATCGTTTGGTAAGAAGAATACAAGACATCCTTATGCTGAAGCACGGTAATCTCTACGTATAATAAATGTTGTTTGTGTCGATTTGTGGGCAAACGATGGCACGCAGAGCTACGAAATTGTGCGCGATGGTAGCCCTCGACCCAAATTTATGCCCCAGTCCAATTTTGATTAGATTTTTTTCATTTATTTACTTTCGTTTTTTCGGACGTATCGGCCATTCTAAACCCTATCCGATATCAATATTCGTAACCAAAATAGCAAATTTTATTGTTTGCAATAGACTTTATTCGGAAGCTGTAAAGCGATTTTTCAAACTTTTCCCCCGCGAAAATGTAAGCTCTATATATGTGAAACGATTCCTGTATGAAAAAAGAAATCATACAGACTTGAAACTTTAACAGAGTATGAAAGGAACTTTTAGGAAACTTATAAAAGAACATTTTCTGAAAATCAACGTTACTTTTCTTCCTACATTTTTTTCTTTAATAACATGCTATTTCAAAGCGGACAATGGACTTTGCCATTATCTAAGACAAAACTTCTGCACCTGTCTGAAAGTGAAACGTTCCGGAAATGAAATAAACAGAGCTGTTGAATTTTTAAGTAAGTAAAAAAGATGGTCGAGTATTTCACTGAAATTTGATGAATTTTAACGAAAATTTTGAAACTGACCTGATTTGTAATTATTACAATCTGCTGAATCATCCTAATCGGATAATTAGAAGAGGAAATACGAATTAATTTTCTTAATTTATATTTTAATTTATGGTGCGCTTGTTTCTCAAATTACATCATGGAAAAAAATTGAACTGGAAAAAATTTGAAGCCACTATTAACTTCTTGAGAATTTATTATGTTCTAACAGAAATATGACAAGTGCTCTAATTTGTCATTATGCAACTCGATGTAAATTTCCGCTTAATCGGACGATAATAAGCAAGGTTAGCAATTATTTTTGTGAAGAAATTTTTGTTCACAGAAAATATTTTCCAGTGAGATAAATTGGAACAGTTTTTCTTCAGTGAAAGAAAATGTGTGATACTTTTTAATATAATCTGAGAAAAAATTTTGTTCTTTTTCAATGAAAGATTTTAAAGCACTTTTTTATAATTTGTTAACTGGTCCTGGTACGTGATATCACTTTTTTTATAGCCGTTGATTTCATCGTATGGCTTGGTGGGGTTTTCATAGTGAGGGATTTTTTGAGGTTTATTATACTGCTTTTTTTTGAAAAATTTATTTTTCATATTTCAGTGTTTTTTTTAAGAACAAGCCTACTATACTTTAAAAATAAGTCATTGTGATTTTTTTTTCTTCTTTATGCATTTAATAAGTATTTTACATAATCTATATATATTCCAATCTTAAAAGTTTTGTGTGTGTGTGTGAGAAGCAGTTATTTGTTTGTAAAAGCTTGAAATTTTTATCATTAGAATGTTTTAACATAGGTGTTTTTTTCAGATCTCTGCACATTTGAGGAAATGGCACCAACAAAATTTACAAAATTCAACCTTAGATATTTAGATAAAGCAGCCTTTCAACAGTTTGCTGGCTGGTTGAGTACCGTAAAAGATGACATTCGTAGTTCTCATTGTATTGCATGCAAGTCCACTTTTTCTTTGAGTAACATGGGAATAGGGCAAATAAAGTGTCATGCTCGTGAAAGCGAACATAAAAATATTTTAAAACAACAGCCGTCACAGTCATTAATGAGTTCCTTTTTGATCTCGCAATGTGAAACTAGTAAGTCTGATGATTCTACAGAAAGTGCAAATTCTGGAGAAACTGCACAGCCAGAATTTTTTTACCAACAAAAAAGATAAGGAGGAGACTATTCAACTTGTCACAAATAATGATGAAACTTTGAAAGCTGAGATTTTATGAACGATGACTGTGGTTGAAGAAAGTTGTCTTTAAATTCGTGCAGTAACATATCAAAAATATTTAAGTGTATGTTTTCTGACAGTGCCCTTGCTCAGCAATTTCAATTAGGAAAAGACAAAGTATCTATATTATATAAAACGCTTATGCGTGATACAAAAAAAGGACCTTTATTTCTTTCTCCCCGTTGGCAACGACCAGTTTGTTTACCAATCTGAACCCTGACGCCGAGATTCTTGAATTGGTTTCAAGTCGGAAACAGCGATTTTTTTTTTTTAGTTTAGATCGTTTGAATTAAATAAGTTTGAGTCGTACAGTTTGGATTAATGTGAGCTTAATACTGAATGTCCTTTTCAGCTAAAAGTTTCTGAAAAACTGGTTTATTCATCTCTCGACAGCTCATATGTTCCGAATTCCATCTATCCAGAGAAAAATAGTATCCCTTCCTTCACTTAATAATAATTGGAGGGAGTGTGTTTACATGTGCAGAGGCAATATTTCATTTAAAAAGTGCATGTTTACGATTTTGAAGGATGAAAATTTTGAAAAAGGGTATCTAATTAATAATGAAATGCTAAGGTTGTTAATTTTAAAAAGGTAAAAGTAGATATTTATTATGGTTTATAATTTTGAATAGTGAATCTGGACATGTTTAAAGCTATTTGTCAGTTAAACTGTGCTTTTTAAGCTGCAAGTTCGTGAAATAATCTTTCGTAACTCAAACTTTCTGATGTTGTAACGCATAAATAACTACCCAGAGATAAAAGTTGTAACTTTCTTAGCTAAATAATTATTGTAGTGAGTGTGTATAGATGTGGCGAAGCTTTTATGATTAAGATTTCAGTGAAAAAAGAGCATTTGTAAAATTTTGGTGTAAAAAGCAAACATTTTATGAATTTTAAAAATTTCCAAAAAAGGCCATTTTGATCATTTTAAAAAGGTAAAAGTAAATATTTATTATGGTTTATAATTTTGAATAGTGAATGTGAACATGTTTAAAGTTATTTGTCAGTTAAACTGTGCTTTATAAGCTGTAAGTTCGTGAAATAATCTTTCGTAACTCAAACTTTCTGAGGTTTTAACGGATAAATAACCACCCAGCGAGAAAAGTTATTACTTTCTTGGCTAAATAATTATTACAGTGAGTGCGTATACAAGTGGCGAAGGTTTTTTTCAGCAACAATTCATTGAGAAGAGTGGAAATTACGAAGTTTTTTCGAATAAAGTTGGGGCTAATGAAACTTGAAGAAATATTCAATTTTGTGTACCAATAAGTTTTAAATGCCTGATTTCTGATTGATGTAAATAATTTATATTAGTAAGCATTTTATAATTATACATTTTAGCATTCAAATTTCTTTCAAACATTTACTTATATATATGCTACCCGGAGATATTAATTTTAGAAATGTGATGATTTAGTTTATTAGTAATTGCTGAAAAAATTTTAGGAGTTTATGCTATTTCAGATAATTTAAATTTACTTTTAGTAATTAATGTATTTATAATTTTCTATTACTAGCAGACACTCATAACTGTACGGCGAGCGAGCGAAGCGAGCTGGGATCACGTAGTGATCCCAAAAGAATCACAACGTGACTCTTGGGGGTTGTACGGCAAGAGTGTGTGGGTGTTATATATATATAAAGATTTTATAGCAACTGTACTAGGACACCCAGTGTCTTCATGTAGCGAGCGAAGCGAGCAGGGTTTGCGTAGCAAGCCCCGGAGGATTGCAGCGCAATCCTCCTGGGGGTTGGCGAGCTTTAGCGAGCAGGGGGCAGAGCCCCCTAGTTAATTATGAATATTACTCGCACTAAGGAAGGAAAAGGGGGATTTTTCAAATTCGACCTTGCTCATTCGTGATCCTTAATTCTTTTATTTTATTCAATGATGCATAGAAAACTATCTTTATCCGAATCAACGTGCAGATTCAATTCTTACCCGAACATTCGAAATTGAAATGCCTTCCTGCAATTATGGTTTTAAAAAATGCCAATAAAGTACTTTTCATTCTAGTCTTACATATATCATTGTGGGATTTCCCATTATTTTCATGAAACACGCATTGTCAATTTGAGAAATCGCAGCGATATAACTATCTGCTTTGATGAATCTCTTAATAAAGTGGCCCAAAAAGCACAAATGGACTTGATTGCAAGATTTTGGATGGAAGGAAATGTTTGTGCAAGGTATTATGGGAGTGTTTTTCTTGGACGTGTAACAGCTCAAAATTTTTTAGACAATATTCTCAAGGCTTTGAGCGATATATCATTGTCAAAGATATTACATGTGTCCATGGATGGGCCCAATGTAAATTTGTCTTTTTTGAACATACTTGAAGAGAATATCAGTAATTAATATCCTGATGGCAAGCACTTGATTAAAATGGGGTCTTGTGGCTTACATGTTATCCATGGGGCCATCAGGGAGGTCTGAAGTCAGTTAATTGGGAAATATTTGCTATTTTAAGAAATTTATATTATTTATTTAAGGATTCTCAAGCTAGAAAAGCAGATTTTAGTAGAATTACAGGTTGTTCTATTTTTCCGAAAAAAATTTGTGCTGTTCGATGGCTAGAAAACTGTGATTGCGTAGCAAGAGCCATTGGAATAGTTGAGCCAGTCACGAAGTATCTATCACAATTAAAACATATTGATAGCAAACTTAAGGGGCCTCTTTGCAAATGTCTATGAAAGAACCTTTCATAAAATACAAACTTGCTTCCGTTAGGTCATTATCACTACAATGCGAAACATTTTTCACAAATTTTCAAAGTGAAAAAGTGTGATTGCCCTACTTGTATGCAGAATTGTCTCAGCTGTTAGAAGGGATCGTAAAAAAATTTGTTAAACCTGAAAAAGTTCTTGAGGGATCAGCATTGTTGAAACTTCACCTCAACTCTAAATATAGTCTCTTGGAAGCTAAGAACATAGATATTGGCTTTGAAGCTAAAAAATAATTGAAAGAGTTAAAAATAGCAGACAACACAAAGCTCTTTTTTTCTGGACTGTCAGAAAATTTTGCAGAATTTGGCCCAAAAAATTATTGATAAGAGCCCACTCAAATATAAACTTGTTAGAGGTTTATTCAACTTGCATCCTTCTGTTATGTTGAATAATTCAAGTATTGGGTGAACTCGGTTTCACATAGTTCTTGAAGTACTACATAATGTAAACCGACTCACCGAGACAGTGACAGAAAGAGAAAAAGACCAATATGTATTCTTTTTCTCTGTTGTCAAAGAAAGACACCAGGATGAGTTTGAAAATTTTTTGCCTGATGAGTGCAGTCTAGAGCTCGATAACTTTTATTATGGATTATTGTCAAAAGAAAAAAATGGGAAGATTTGTGGCAGGTTGTAAAATTATGCTTTATATTCTTCCATGGAAATGTTTCAGTGGAAAGGGTCTTCTCTGTCAATAAAACAATACTAGTTGAAAACTTGAAAGAGCAAAGTACGTTTAATCAAAGACGAGCATACGATGGAATTAAATCTCTTGGGGAGTTGAAAATGTCTCTATTACTAAAAGAATGCTGTTAGCTGTTCGTGTTGCGAGGTATCGGTATAGAGCGGATTTAGTGAGGAAGAATGAATATTTAGATAAAGAAAGCATCAAAGACGCAAGAAAAGAGAAAACTAGAAAATGAATTGCAGCAGTTATATAATCAGGAAAAAAAATCCGGTTGGACAAAGAGAAGGAAGAAAATGAATTTGAAGAAAAAAATTCAAATTTTGGAGGAAAAAAGAAAATCCTTACTGTGAAGATTCAAATTAAGTTTAAATATAAGAACTTTATATTGAGACATTAATTTTTGAGATAATTACAGAAATGTAAATAATCATTATTGTGATACATTAAATATTTTTGAAAAATCATCACAGTTGCATTATTTATTGCTAATTTTAGTTTCTTATTATTTGGCTAAACTTAATGGATTCAAACTGAATTAGAAACATGTTGGTTGCATTTACAAAACTACTATATGATTAAGCTTAGATGAGATATGGAAATACAATAGTTTATTTATATGTGCACGAGTTTGTAAACATAAGTACTTTTTCTATCCCAAAATTCCTGTATTATCTCCAACCGCATATATTTTGTTTGCATTTACATAAGACGTTTAATTCATATATACTTGAACCAAAGCATTTTTAAGTCATGGAAAATTATTGGCCGTAATCAGGGAAAGTCAGGAATTTGTAACACTGTATTTTGGCAGATACCCTGTATATCATTTCAAAAAATATTTTTATAGAGATAATATGTGAAAAAAGTCCTAAATTATGCTTGTAAAAGAAGTCGCATGCATCATAAAGCTGAGTCGCCAAATCACAATTTGGAAAGTTGCCAATTTACGAAATTGTAAGACATTAATCAGAGCAAGTGACATTTTTTGCTACTCAATTATTTTATTAGGTAGGTATATTCATTGTTCCATGGGCTCTCAAATTCCTAGTTACAGTCCTGTTGGGGCGTAAAATTATTCTAGCCCAGGGCGCTTAAATTTGTTAAGACGACCCTGTATCTGAGACAGAAGCTCGACTTAAGGTGTCTCGTTATGAAGAGTAGCCCCGCCCCTTCTTGTCCAAGGGAATGCAGGTGAAATATGTATATAATAAAATCTTTTTAATTAGTTGCGTTTCGTATAAAGTCAATCCTTAAAATTAATTATTTAGTGTTGCTTTTTGTGCTGTGTTTCGGCTTTTACCTATTTTCCCCTCTCTGTTTTCTCTATGTTATTTCCCCCTTCTGTGGTATGTGCTATTTGTCTTGTATTCGTTTTTGTTTTGTCTTTCTATTGTTTGTTTTGCATTATTTGTGTTTTGTTAGTTTTGTAATTCGTTAACTTTGTATTTGTTTGGGTTTTATTTGCTTCTTATTGTTTTTGCGGGGGGAGGGGGTTGTGTCTTGTTTTGTAATCATCCCTCTTTATTTGTGCATTTTTGTGTCTGTAGCTGTTATATCAATAAGTGAAATAATTGTGTGAGATTGCTCTTAAGAAATACTTCTATTTAAATATTTAACTTGCCTTTTTAAATATGGTGTAGTTGCTTGTAGTTGATGCCACCAACCCTGATTCGGGCTCATTTTTCTCTTTGCCTGGGGATCATCAATTGACTATACAACCACCATTGGGTTGAGTCGACCCTCCTGCATTATGAAATGGAATGGAACTTGTCGTGTTTTATTTTCTTCAGTCACCTTTAGGGAACACGACACCAACCGACCAAAATTTTGGTAAAACAAAAACTCAAACATCAAAAATGACATGACGATGATAGAATTTCATTGCACTGTTTTTCGATTTATTCCAAAAAACAATATGTAACGGAAACATTTTCTTCGCTTGTTTTCACTTTTTCAGAAAATTGCAGAACACATACAAATTTTAGAAGATTGTTGCTTTTAAAGAAAATTGATCTTCAACACAATTTGCGAAGTTCTACCATTCTAAAGCCATTTTCACCTTAGTTATAATTCTACACGTAATAAGATTAAAGAAGGGCTTTCATCTTTAGTAAAATAATTTCTCTAACTATTTAAACATTACTCATTTCTTAGTAATCAGATACATACTTTTCACCCGAAGTGGAATGAAAAACAAACTGTTTTGAAAGGCGGCCTTATTACTGTTTGAAATAAAACAATAAACTCGAGTATTTCGTCTTTTCAGCAGCCTTTCGCCGGATGGTGCTGCGTAAATTTCTCAGGGTTAATTTTTCTCTCTTACTTTCTTCTTAGTGTTCTACGTAATCGAGAAAAGCTCCGACGAGTGTTTGCGCAGAACTCCGCTCTTCTGCAGGAAGTGGTTCATTTTGTACAGCCCCAGCAACGCACTGTGCGATTCCGTCAGCATACAGTATTTCATGTCCAGCTAATTTTGCCTTCGTACAACCAATCGCGCACTGCTTTTTCGTCATCATTCATTTTTACATCCATCTATGCCTTTTAAATTATTCAAGACTGTTTCAGAAGAACTGCCTTCAAATCAAGAAATTCCTCAGCACGTTCCAGCAATATTTTCCGCCACAATGTTTTATTGAAGTTGATTTACAAGTGGAAGAAACAGCCGTAAATAGCAATCGATACTAATAGATCCTTCCAAAATGAAAGTAAATCATTACCGGCCAGTAGTCCGGCCTCTTCTAAAAACTTCAGCAGCAAATTGTGGCAATATTTTGCTTTTAGATTTCTAGATTTTTTAAGTTTTTGACGATTGTCTCCTGGATAATCCGCTACCCGGTTCATCAGCTCCCGAAAAATCGAGAGTGTTTTCTACTAAGAAACAATTACATTAACTCTAAATAAAGGGAATATATTATTCAATGAGGGTTTCCCCATCATTAAAATCGAGTTGAGACACGGAATCATAACGCGAACATTAATGTAAGGGCCAAAAGCTGATAAGGGAACCAACGAAATTGCTCCATTTGCTCAGTTTCCTGCTGTCGTAAACAAAATATATATTTAGAAAATAAAAACCTTGTCATCAAAGATCATAATACATCCGATTTCAATTGACTTACTAAATTATTCTGGCCTTTGGATTGCAGCAGTTTTGCAAAAATATGGTTGTTTATTCGTTAAATAACATTTTGAAATATAAAGTTTGTTTTAAAAGTTATTCGTGATTAGTTTCTATCTACTAGAAGGTGCTATTCAAAAATACAAGAGATAAATTTCATATTGATAATTTTTACGACGCTATTTTCGAACGATATGCAACTGCGAACGAAATAATTGAATCCTGTTCAAGTTTATTATATGAATATAATCTCTCCGGATTTCTCACATTTTTAATGGAATGTGATAAAAAATAAATAAGTTCCATAGAGCGCAAAATTTGATGTAAAATTAAGTAACCGGTGATACGTAAACTGAAAATCTAGGCATGAATTATGGTGTAGGGGAAAGTCGGGTAATATGACGAATTTGATCTTTCTTGAAAATTACTCTAGATGAATGCTCCGATTCTCCATCACCAGAGACCTATAGCGACCAGCGACCCCTGTCGCACCAAAAGGTTCCTCTCCGTTATTATTAGTTATTATTAGTATTATTCATAGCACGAATATTGTGTTTTTGAGTTGTTCCATCGCAACTTTTGGTTGGTGCTTGGTCAGGGATAACGTTCAAGGAATAAATATTTTTGATTTATGTATGTGATATTCGTAAAGAGCTAATCGAAACGCGTTCAACACCATATTATTTCAATTTTTTCTGATGAGTTGATGTCCTTCAATGTTTTTGAAATAAAAAGGTGAAGTCTGGTATGATGACGAATTGGGTGGAGAGTAAGATGACGAACCTCTCCACGCTAATTCATGAGGTCGTCGTGTTGACTGACTATAAATTGTCCATCATGCACCTCACTGGCTCTCCAGAAAATGAGCATCTCATTAGAAAGGAGAAAGAGTAAAGAGAATATTAACGAAAACTGTGACAGGTCGAAGAAGGACAGTTAACAAGAATAAACTCAGCAAACCTGCTAAAATTTCTACAACAAAGATGAAGTAGCTAGCAAAACCTCGACTTCTGATGATTCGATTCTGAAAACTCAGCTTATACATTTGAATTTCCTTACGTTGACGCTGATGACAGTCTGGACCCAAAGGACCTCGATAATGGAGAATGCATCATTTGCAGTGTGCAAGGGGAAAAAATGGAATTGTGATTCCAATGTTTTATGTGCAAACCCTGGACCCATTCCACCTGTGCTAACTGGGAAAACATCCAAGTCCATGGCGATGCGGTATTTGTAACTCATTTCATTTCTTAAGGCTTGAATCTAAAATTTTTTCTTACCAGCATAGTAGGATAACATGACGAAAATGACTTTTTATCTAAAATGAAATTTTGGGGTCTCAAATTTTAAAATAAATATTTTTTATAAAATATAATTTTAAAGTAAAAAGTGCAAGAAGATTTTGCCGAAACAATAATCTTCTTACAACGAATATTGAGGTCAAGAAAAATCCCCAAAGCTTAAGGTCGCCATCTTACCCGACTTTCCCTTACATCGAAGTCCATAATTTTTTTAAAGAATAAATTCCCTGAATCATTATTCATCTTTACTGTTTTTCAGAATATTCGTCTGGCGTTTTCAAGAACTCTTAATGTCTGAAACTGATTTAATCTTCAGTAAAAGCAAAATAAATTTAGGTAATGCAGTACTTGAATGAAACCTCAGACCAGTGGCTGCTCGTCAGCTGAGAAACAAGCAGTGCTCCCAAAGTTGTAGAGACCTAAGTTGTAGGAAATTTTGTGCTGATTGTTATGGTATGTAATGATGATATACTAAAAATTGATAGTTTTTGAGTTACAAGCAAAAAATACCGGGGGAAAAATTTTCATATTTTTTGGCTATAAAAAATATTCGTGGCAAACCTCAGATTTATAATCAGCACCCGGAAAAACATAAGCAAAAAATTTCAACTCTCCGGAATTGGATTTAAAAAACTACTTAATGACTGAACTACTGAGAAAAAGCCAAATGAGGCAGTCGCGTCAGTCGTGTGCTGCTCGGGAGTGCAGCTCAAATGAATGTAATTTCAAGAAGAGAAAGGGTTGCTTTTCAACAGTTTCGCGTCGCTCATTGCGTTAATTTCATATCCTAAGGAAGGGCAAAATTTTCTGCAGCTCTGGCCTGTCTCTCTCTTAATTCTTGATTGATTTTCCATCTTCGTGTTACATTTTTATTACTTTTTTGCCATTTTCGTTGATTACTGAATTCTCAAAGTGTAAAAGTAAGCCAATTAGAATAAAAACAAAAATACAATCCTTTAAAATAATTTCAGAGGGGACTGCAGCTCTTATGGACAAGCCACCACTGCCTCAGATATTCTCTTGATATTTCATGAAAGCCCGAAAATACATGCAGGCGTTAATTCTCTTTTTGTCGTCCATCCTTTGATGGATAGGGGGATCTGCGAAGGGTCCGCCCATATTTTTGTCATGTTTCATCAGAATAATGGTATGAATATTGAAATAATAAGAATATTCTGCTTACCATGGTGACAAACGCGGTGTTTAACATTATTTTAAGCTTTAAAATTATATTTTTTGCAAGAAATAGCTAGTTCTGCAACTGTGGAGAAAAAAGAAAATCAGAAAGACGAAAGTCGAGCAAAATTTCATGCAGAGTTACAGATTTCAATATCAAATTAATTAATTGAAAAAACAGAAATGTGACGTTTTAAAGTCTGGATTTGCTTATTTGAAAAGTAATTTCTTAGATAAGTTTTGACTAAGAATATATTTGGTATGTGCATCAACTAACAAGAAAATGGCATGACTGCTACAGATACACAGTAGGGTGGATCGAAAAATCAAAGTTTGGATAAAATAATCGGCATAGGGTGCAAAAGTTGTCTTTTAAGTGTATTAGCATATATGCAAAATTTTTTCAACTTTGTTTAATATCTTCCGGTGCCCCAAAACGCTTAAATATTTGCAAAAAAACGTTTTTTATGCAAATTTCGAATTAAAAATCAAAAATTAAAAATGTGTTAAAGAAACGATTTTACAGGGAAAAACGTAGAGGAGAGGGCGAAGGAATGATAAAAAATACCAACAAAAATTGGAAAATTATCGTTCTGAAAAAATATCGTGTTTGTTCGATATCACATTTTGTAAGTGTACAAATTTCGATAAATGTAAATTTCAAGAAGACATGAACATTTCACTTGCTAAGTGATTGTTTATGAAAGATCGAATATTAGAAAGCAAAATGGTTATTGGAGAAGTGGAAGTAATTGCTAATGAAAAAAAGAGAAAAGGAAAAAAGAAAACAGATGGAAGACAAAAGAATAAAACGTAAAATGGTTAAAAATGATGCTGCTCATGCTCAATCAATGATGCTACTTGAGCTCAACACTATGTCTTCGTCCTTGTATACAGATACGGATGTAATTACCTTGGAATATCAATCATAAAATCGTTTAGATTTCCTTACCTTAGCAATGGAATGTGATCGATACGGAGTTTCAGATAGAACAGCTACTTTATTTGCCAGTGCTGTTCTACAAGACATTGGAATTGTACACGAAGGCGAGGCTTCGCATGTGGTAGATCGCAATAAAATTCGTAGACAGCGTAAAAAGCTTTAAAATGTAGTTGCAAAGTCTACTAAGTTAACAGTGTCGTTGTCTCTTTTAACCTGATTATATTTCGATGGGAGGAAAGAAAACACAAAAGTGTTAATTAAGGACACAAGGTACTACCCAAAGACCACGAAAGAGGAGCATTGCACTCTTGTAAACGAACCTACCTGTGTATATCGGTATGTTACTGCTGCAACAGGAGGAGCTAAAGCCATAAAAGAAGCAATACTCAATTTTTTGGAACACATAATATGCGATTAAATGGGCTAACAGTAATTGGATGCGATGGAACAAATGTTAATACTGGGCACAAGGGAGGTATTATTCGCTTGGTGGAACTTGCCTCAATAGACCATTACAATGGTGAATTTGTTTGCTTCAAACAAATGAGTTACCCCTCCGTCATCTACTAAATTCTTTGGATGGGCAACAGCTGGTCCTAAAGAATTTTATCGACCACTTCGTAAAGCAATCAAAACCTACGAGGAACTACCTGCAGCTCCTTTTTCTTCAATAAATGTGGAGAATATGCCACATAATATAGATAGAATGGTTCTCAGCAATGATCAGCAATATCTACATGATATTTGCCTAGCGATATCACGTGGTGAATGTTATTCTGACCTGGCATTAAGAAAGCCTGGTCCAGTTGTTCACTCAAGGTGGCTAACAATTGCAGGTAGAATTTTAAGGTTGTATGTGGTCACAGAAAAACTATCTGACAATCTTATTATTCTTGCAACATATATTATGAAGGTATATGCAACCTGTTTGGTTCCATGTCAAGACAAATCCCTCCATAACAGAAGGAGCGCTGCATATTTAGAGACTTATTTCATTTTTTAGATATTTGGAACCCAATTTAAGAAATATAGTACACACTTTTATTCAACGAAATAGCTTCTTTTGTCATCGAGAAAATTTGCTATTGTCAATTCTCACAAATAACAGAGAGAATATAAGGTCTTTAGCACTACGAAAACTAATTTGTGCTAGATATGAAAACAGAGGATTATCAGAATAAGAATTTTTCAAGTACCAAAAATAGACTTTAAAGCAAAGGATCTTTTTGCAATTATTAACTGGCAATGAGTTGGACATTTGAACCACCTCTTTTGATGAATGTGCCATTTAAATAAATAGAGAACATGGTAAAAGTTAGACAGAGGAATGGTCAAAATATCCATGCCATACCCAAGCTGTAGAAAGGTGTTTTCTCATAGTGTTTGAAGTGTCGGAAAGTGTATATGGAGAAGAGAAGAGACACGGCTTCATATTGAATAGGATACAATCAAGAAGTCTTATCAAGCATTATAATACAAAAAGGATTACATCCTTTAGAAATATGTAAATCTTCAAATTAATAGAATTAAAAAATCTATGATTAAGTTCACTTTTTATAAGTTTTGTGATTTATTGCTTTGACTATTAAATTTATACTTCATGTATTATTATAAAATTATAATTATTTATAAGTTTACATTTTAATACTTCAATAATCTGCCAATTTTTCAAATATTTTTCATTAATTCACAATTTTTAATAGATATTTGTAAAAATGTCAATTTTTATCTTTTTGGAGGGCTTTCAGGTCACCAGAAGATATGAATGAACTTTAATAATAATAAAAAAACGCAAATTAATATACCCAAAACAAAACTTTCTTACCCGGCGCTAAGGGAAATTTTGAAATTATTTTTTTATAAATTTCCCCCAAAAAATGTCATTTTTAACTATTTTTGGAGCACTTGGGGCACTGGAAGATATGAATGGATTTCAATAAAAAAATATATGTAGACTAATATACCTAAGACACAACTTTTCCACCCCATGCCAAAAATAATTTCAAAACAAAACAAAAGAAAATTGTAAATTTTCATAAAAAATTCAATTTTTAACTATTTTTGAGGCGCTTGGGGCACCGGAAGATATGAATGAATTTCAATAAAAAAAATTATATAAACTAATATACTTAAGACACAACTTTCCCGCCCCATGCCAAAAAGAATTTCAAAAAAAAAATTTTTTCCTATACTTTTCGATCCACCCTAATACACAGTTCGCGCATTTTTAGACGATTTTGTTTCGCTGTAGGTGAAATTCGTCTGGGTGGAAAGATTTATTTTCACAACAATTACATTTTTGAATCTATAAGTTATCGTCTGCTACCTAAAGGTTTTTCTTACATGCAAAATGGCGCTTTATAAGAAGCGATGGATGTTTTGCTCTTTACGAAGGGACTAATTCTTACTTAGTTATTCAAAGACGCTGTGAATGTCATGGGTTTTCGATATCTAAAGCCACGATAGGTAAAAATGTTAATAAGAAAGGAAAAAATTGTCAAATTCCGGCTTCCAGTTGAAAGATGACCAGGTACTTATCCAAGGGGAAAAATCGTAATTCTTCGAATGAAAAGAAAATTATCCAAGTCGAAGCTTTCGAGTGCAATTTCTTGCTCGAATGGAAGTGGACAATGCATGGGCATGGAACATTTTGTTGACAGACGAAACCCATTTCCATCTCCAAGTTTCTGTCAATACTCAAAATTGCAGAATATGGGCAAGAGAGAATCTGTTCCAAATGCAACCATTGCCTCTTCATTCTCAGAAGGTCACTGTGTGGTGCGGGTTTACGGCAGCATTTATCGTTGGCCCTTTCTTTTCCGAGGAGATTGGTCCTTCGGGTCCTGTAACCTGTACAGACAATGGGACACGTTATGAATCTTTTTTGCGAAACCAGCTCATTCCAGCACTGCAACAGCGTGGATGTGTAGATAGCACAATTTTTATGCACTCCTCCGCACATTGCAACACCAGTGAAGCGGCTGTTGAATCTGCATTTTGGAAATGACAGAATTATCAGTCGCCATTTCCCAACAGCCTGGCCACCACTATCACCTGATCTTAATCCTTGGGGCTTCTGGCTGTGGGGGTTACCTAAAAGGAGCAGAAAAGTACAGGGGTCCGATTGCGAACTTAACTGAGTTGAAAAACCGCAGAAAACGGTGCACAGCATATTGAACATTTTTTAAGCAAGTCGAAGCCGACTTCCTTTTCTTGATGTTTTCATCAGTGTTTGCTTTTTCTACGGTTTTTGGCCTAGGGACAATTAAAAACCGATTTTTTCCTATCCGCTGCGGCACTTGTGGTGGTGAATGGGCTTTGAACAAAGAGTGCTACAAGAACATGACATGTCTTTTAATTAGCATCTAATATAAGCATATCTTTTTAAGCAATCGTTTTTTAGCATCTTATCACGGGTACAGAGCCATCTATCGGTCAACTTTTGAACTATTTTTTTTTCCTTCGCAAAACAAATTCCCATTGCTTCACGTATACTCAGATGAAATAGCAGATCATTCTGACCAGTGGTTCTTTTTATACAGCCTTATGAACGTGCAACTTCAATTATAACCACCCTGTATATGGGAATAGCATTTGTAAGATGGGTCATCAAAATTTTTTATCTCTATTTTGTTTGATAAACCATTTTAAATTTTCATTACCATTTTAGATTTTCATCCAGTTTCACAAAAATGCCAAAATAATATTTTCCTGATATTCTGATATATTATGCGAAAAAGAAATTAAAATATTAAGAAAAAAGAGATCCGTTCAAAGTCTACATGAATTTCAATAACAGTACATTTGTATATAAGAGTTAAATGATCAAAAGTCCAATTTTGCTGATTTTGATATTTTCCTCGTATTTGCACTATTCCGATCGCATCTTCGGATCGGCAAAGAATTTCAAGAACAGTACATTTGTACATCCGAGTTAAATTATCACAAGTCCAATTTTGCCGATTTTGATATTTTCCTCGTATTTGTACTACCCCGATAGCATCTTCGGATCGGCAAATTGTCGTAGCCGTAAGTTGAAAGGAATTTAAGCAACAGGAACAAAAGATAACTGTTCTCAAAAAAATAAATTGCAGAATTGAAAGACATTGCGCTATGGAACTTTTTCTAGCTGTGCTGTAAAATATTATAACTGTTAATTAAGATAATTTACCTCTTTTCTACAGAAATGCAGTCTTCTCTCCGAAACCGACATTGAAGTAACCATTCTCAGTGGAATATCGAAAGATTGCGAAAACTTTTAGATGTTTTGGAATGCTTTTTGGAAGGATTTGCGTTATTTGGAAGAAATGTCGATATTTGCAAGAAAGGGACTGAGCTTCTTATCACTTTATACAGTATACCTGTGATAAAAGCTATTTGTTCTTTATCTGGTTTTTAATATTTTGCAATGAACCGTCATCTATTTAGCGATACCGCCTAAAAATGGCTTCAATGACTAATGTTGTTGAGTGAATTACTTAATCTTCCATACTTATGATTAATAATAAATATGGAAGTTGTCTTTTCCCAGATATTTAATACTCTGAAAATATTCATGAATTCTCCTCTCAGTACAAAACTTCATTTGTTAAAAACGGCATGAGCAAAAATGTAACGATTTTTCGTTTATGTACCTGAAATTTAAATTCTGAAAGCAAATATTTTCCTTTGCGCCAAATAGTTTTGTTTCGCTGAGTTGAATGGTTTTAATTGATCTATTAATGAAATCTCGATTAAAAACAGTTTAAAACTAGCAAGTCGTTTCTCTTTAATAAAGAATATGCAACTAATTTAGCATAAAACTTAAGACGTGATAAATTAATATCAAACCAGTGTAGTGTAAAATAAATTTTATTCCCTTTATATGTTAGAAAACTTATCCTTAAGGTCAAATTCATGGTTCACTTAACCTGCTCACAGCAAGCACGATACAAACCATCATTATAAACACTAATACATCGCAGAGTATATAAATTAAATTGAAAACAGGTTGTAACAACCATAGATGATAAATTATTTGAATTCTTTGAAACATTTTGAGTGAAAAATAACTCCATTCACCATTTGCTAAAAATTCTCAGTTTGTATTACTTAGTTGCATTATTGCATTCAACTTAGTAATTTTCTCACTATGTACTGTCATTTACACTATGTACTGATTTCGCTGAAATTTACAGACACTGGTCATTAAGGACACCCGGACATTTATTAAAGACACCTGGAATTTTTTTGCGATATTCCATTTTTTAAAGGCAGCATGTATAATATAATACAAATATTTTTTAGATTTTTACCTATTTATGTTACTCTACACCGAAGTCCTGTAGTGATAAAGCATTAATAGGATGTCTTGACAGTGCCGACTATCACCAAACCTCGAATATGTATGAGAGCAGAAAATTTCATTACAACTTTTATATTATAATTATTCATTTATGAATTAGACATTAAATCTGACCGTAAGAGAACTCGAATAATAAATTTAAAATGTCACGCTCAATGCTTAGAATCTGCTATTCAATCACAAACAGTTATTTTGTTATTATATTGTTAAGAACATGGACTGTCGCTTCCAGCAATCTTAGTCTAAGTGTTGGAAAGAGACATTTACAGATGTTCTTACTAGCTATCGAGGGCAGGTCAACCAAACATCCCTGACCTTGGTGACAAAATGAAGGTCCTCAAAAATGCTAGAATTTTCTTGATATAACTCATAGGAGCCGAGGTCCTGATTTCTCCAGATGATTCCATGTGACGACACTCCCTGTCAGGAAGACTATAAATACGCGGCAGTACGGATAGACGGTGAAAGTATTGATCGACTGGGATCGTCTTTGGAGTGCGAACGCCTTTGGAATCTCTCTCTGGAGTTTTATCCGCATTGAGAGCTAATATACTAATAGATTCCGAGCGGTTTTTGTCATAATTCGGGGAGCAAAAAATAATTTTAAAAAACCTGCGCTAAAGATATTATTCTTCATTATAAGATTTAAATTTTTTGAATTAACTTTTTGACGATCATTTTTTAATAATTTATTGATATTTTTTTTATTATTTTTCATTACTGTTTTTATAAATTTCGATCCAACTACAGACTAAAATAACGTTATTTATTTATTAAAAAATGATTCAATGAGAGGTACTTTAATTGCATTCCCTTTAACATTCTTAATTTAATTTTATTCATTTTCATTTTATGGGCGGATGGTTATTGTTAACCTGTGCGGCAGACGTGGGAGCGCCAAAACAGATGTTTGCCTCAGACGTGAAAATTTCTGTAGCCGGCTCTGAGAAAAGAGAGGATGCAATTTTAATTTAATATTTATAATAAAAAAGATAGCTTTATAATAAACAATTTCTTTTCAAAATGTTTTAGTAAGTATGCATATTTGTATTTTATTTTCCAATAAATATCTTTATGTGCTGTGAAGAAATAGACGTTTGCTAAATTTTGTATTTTCCAGAATATGAGGACGTCGTTTTCAAGAAAATTGAGTCTGTAATCGGCACTCACTTTATATTCGGAATTTTACAATTCGTTCATTCCAAGTTTCCTTCTGCCTACGAAGAAATTTCTCTTTTTTTATTTATTTATTTTGGCATCAAGAAAATTGTGAAACCTTTTTAATTCTAAATATATTAATTCAGAAAATGAATCAAGGTATTATATTGTGAGAGGGAGGCTGGAACTAAATGGCACGACACCAGCTTCGCCTTTAGAAACGGGCCTGCTGGAGAAGTGAGTCTTAATGTTCGTAACTTTATTTTCAGGGAACATAATTTAGCCTGGAAACTCTAAGGAAGTCTGCCATGTTTACTTCAAAAGATAAATAATGATACTGTACTAGAATGCCGTTTAGATTCTGAAAGTTGGAACAATAACTGAGAATATCCACTCCATATCTGTTTTTAATTAATGATTCTTTTTTACATAAAGTAATGGAGATGTGAAATTTTAAAGCGGTTTATTATATTACAAAGAATATTCACAAGATAATAAATGCAAAATATAACGATCCAGGGGCGTTCAAATTTACCAACCTTGAAAAGCAACCTTATGACGCCCCCCCTCAACACACATAACCAACGTATTTTTTTAAAATTCAATTGTGTCTGTATTCTAAATCATGCAAATATGACTTAGTAGTATTATGGTGAGAATTTTTGAAGTTCATATATATATAAGATTATATAGGTCTTATTGAAACTGAAATAATATATTCAGCAAATTTATTTTAAAAATAGTTTACTTTATTTTAAATCATTATTATAAGTTCTGTTCAAAACTTAACTTTTATTGCTTTTTATCCGTAAAAGTTCTCAAAAGAAACTCATATTTCATTAGTGTCAAATAGACAGCATTAACGATGTAAAATTTACCTTCAAAAATTGCCAATGTGTTTGCCATATAGTTCATCTTTCTTTCCTATTTTCCGCTTGGAAGCGAGAAAATCAATCATGTATATTGAACGTTTGAATCGCTTCACCAGCCTCCCACATGAAAAATTATTTGAAGCCTGCTTCAATTTATATGACTTATACTTTAACTCTGACATCATTGACAAAAATAAATGGTTGGAAATTTGCAATATTAACATCTGTCAAAATTATCTCTTCAATGGAATCAACTACTGCAGACAATATTGTGGCCTTCCAATGGGTACTAGTTTTTCCAGTGCATTGACGAATATATATATTCACACATTTGAAAGACAATTTATTAAAGATAAACTCATTTTTGGCAATCGTTACATAGATGACTTTGTTGTATTTAATTTTAAAGAACTTGACTCTTTGATTAAATGGTATCCGAAAGAGCTTGAATTAAATAAAACCAATAATAATAGCAATAAAGCTAATTATTTAGGCCTAGTAATTGGAATTTTAGATTCAGGGATTTCAGTTGGAGTTTAGGACAAAATAGATGACTTTAATTTCAGGGCCAGTCCTCTTTGTCATTTTTAGACTAACCTTAACCTAAAAATTGTTAAAAATACTATCCATTCTCAAATAAAAAGGATAAAAAAATATTTGCAATAACATTTCTACTTATGTCACAGTTATTAGCAATTTAAATATTAATTTATAATTAAACGGCTACCCTGAAAATTTCTTTAATTATACAAAATAAGAAATACAATTACAATTATTCAAAAATAAGAACTGAAGAGATTATTTATTTCTTGGATTTTCTTATTAATTAGTTTTTCTCTCTATAGATGGAGATAGGAGCTCAATTCTCTATAAATACTTCCTTTATTCTGGAAATAACTTTTCTACTTTAAACTTAAGTCTGTGAAATTCTTTGATTATAAAAAATTATAAAATTATATAAAAAATATATAAAAATCACAAAAAATTCTTGGTTTTTTTAGTTAGTGGATCAATCACTAGATGGTGCTCATGCCTTTAGACAAAACATCCTTTGTTTTGGCTAGCGTCTGTTTTTCTGCAATGATGACGAGAAGTAGATTTTACTGGTAAAGACTGTTTTTGATTTCTTTCTTGTGAAATGTTTTTTTTTTCGATTTCCGGGATAGGTTCAGGCCACAGAGATAAATTCTAATTCAGACCTTAAAGTCATTTTCCTCGACGGAAAACCTATTCCAATTAGAATCCATAATGGAGAAGTGGCTTCCGATGACGTTTCACAATTAAGATTCTTTTTTCCTTGGCTTTTTTCAATCGTATGTTGTTAATTTTGTTACATTTTAATGTCTTTTACATTTTTTCCTTCGATTATTTTAAATATTTGTCATAGCAATTTTTCCTGGATGCAGCAGCGTTTGCGCTCTCCAGTAAAATTGCTTCTATTTTATGTCACTTCTAGATATTACTTTCTATACTTAACTCCTAATTCTTTAGCAATATAATGCATTATGACATACAATTTGTGTTCTATCTTTATTTTATTGTTTGGTTGAATGCATAATGATTTGTCGGAGAGATAATGTTCATGAAAAGATAAAAGGTGAGAATCGGTAAGGTTAATTTATTTTGAAGGTAAATATTACTTCTTGAATTCTTCAAATTCATATATGATGGCGTGTATAGTTGATATAAAAATGAATTTAATAATGCCCTTGTGTAAACACTCATAAATTTTTGATTTAGAAACAAAACTGAGCAATAGTCCTGAATGAAACTGTTCTCAGACTATATCTTTTTGTTTGTGTGTGTGGGACTTTAATCTGTACCTGATTTTTGTACTATACTAATTGATGGTTGACATGTGGTTTTTGACATTTGCTTTATGATTATGTGTTTACTTGGAGATTTTTTTATTTTATTTTATAACATTGTCTCACATAATGTCTCCCATAAATGTCACTCTTTTAAAAGTTTTTGTTCCACAATTTTTAGGTGACAAATTAATACAACATGTATTTTTTTGGAATAAAAATATTTTTTGGAGTTAAAAACATAAACCACTATTTACATAAAATCCTAAATTTTACTTCTATTGTTGTTTTATGAATTTCAAAATATTTAGAAACTTTGAAAACTAAAAACTGACTGTTGTGTGTGTGCAGTTATCTGTTAATGAAGTTTATCTGTTATATGAAATAGCAGTTGATTTAAAACATACTGTTCCTTTAGTAAATTATTGATGCTATTAAATTATTTATTTCTATTATTATATTTTAATGCTGCAATTTTTGTTTTTATATAAAATTTTCAAATGAATTTGGTTCGTTACTTCAAATTACTTTTTATTGATGTAATTTCTTAGTAATTGAAGTTTCATGCAAGAACATTATCAGTCCACTGCAAAAAAGGGAACAAAATCTCAAACCCAGCAACTATCATATTTTATCTTAATCTTATCAAGTATTCATAAGCAACACATTATATTTTCTTATAGCCATTTCAAAATTAATAATACGAATATGAATGATAAAATAATGTTCTAATATTGTTAGGAAGAGACCTTGAATCATTATCCAAATCTCATTCCTTCTTTTCCCCTTTTTGTTGTTTATATGTGCATGCAACAAATGATGCTTACTTTAAAATTCATATCATAGCATGATCACTATTGGCTTGTGTCTCTTGTATACAAACTACAAATATAATGAGTTCACGAGTATTCCCTTCTATCCACGAGTATACACACAAATATTAGGAAATATATTAAAACAAGCTAATAGAATTTACAATAAAAAAGTTTGATTTTCATGTTTCAATTTATCTACTTTGATGTATACCTACCATCAATCTATTAATTTTTAAATGTACATGCCAAGCTATTTTACTACCTCTAATTGGAGTTCCTATCTCTTAATAAATTCAGAAATCACAAAAAGTATTAATAAATCATATTTTGATCACATAATGTGGTTTGAACAATTAGATTAAATGTGTTCTAAACAATTAAATTCATTACCACTTAATTGTTATTATTTTAAAATAATAATGTGTCAAAACCTATTTATTGCTGAAAAGAATATTGGCAGAAGTTCTCACCAAATTTTTGGATGGAACAAAAATCTAGACGTTTCATCTTCTTATAAAAAACCATAACGAAATCCTTGATTTGTTAATTAATTAAGAAACCATGTTTAATTTTATCTAATAAGTTAAATTAAATTCTTTTCTTGAATAAATCTGAATACTAAAAATATCTTAATGTATCAGTATTGGAAAAATATGATCCTTGAGAGAGTTAATTTATGTTTTTTGCATATAATGAACTTATTAGAATTAACTGGAGAGATATTTTTCAGTCAGTGTGAAATGACTTTTTTTGAATATGTATTCTTCAGTTCAAATGTCAGCTTTCTACTATATCTACTATCTCAAAAGAAATTTAAACCATCAGTTTTATTTATTTTAAGATGAAGGCAAACAATCTGAAAAGCTTAATATTTTTGTTCAGACTGTTGTGTTACATTTGCTATTCAGTGTTATAAGTAAATTAAATAATTTTCTATTAAAGACAAAAAATTCTTTGAAAAGGAAACAAATGGGTATTGACAGGAGGATTTACTGAAACTACCTTTCTGAGAAAAAGGGCACAATATTATTATTAATTAATGCAAATTATTGTTTTGTTTTGCAATGGAAAGAAATGGATAATCTTTCCTTCAAAATATAATTTTTAATATATATTTGGATTTCATGGAATGAGTATTAAAACCCAAGGCTAATGATTTGGACCATATTTAAGAAAATTGAACAACTCGATATATTAAGAAGTCTAATTGCTTTAATTGTTCCAAAATGGTTCTAATAGTCCAAGCTTTTTCGTTTGGTAACAGATTAAATGCTGCAGTGTTCTTACTTTTTTTCAAAAGTCTTTATGGCTCTGGTTTTAAGTGAATGACCTGACGCGATAAGCAGTTGTGAGTTTTCAATTCCTTTCCACGTTACTGAAATGTATCGAAGATATATTTTCTTGTTCTCAGAATGACAGGCTACTAAAAGCCTCTCAGTTGAAAATCTTAACAATATTCAATTCCTATCACCAAAGCACACAAATATTAAATGAATTGGAAACTATGTCTCATTTTGAAACAAAGCATACTCTGTAAGTAATTTTTATTTACCTACATCAGCCTCTTCCTTTAAGCAGAATTTCAGTTATAAATTAAGAATAAAAAGGTTTACCTTCAATGATGGATTTTCCGGACAAAATTATAATGGTTTCTAATGTTAATTTATGCTCTTATTTTCTCAAAAGGTTTCATAAATGAAGATCTAATAGACATAGGAAAGCGATATAATTTTCAGCAAATATAATTTGGGAACGGTGCAAAATTTGGGGTATCGAATAAGTTTGCTAAGCTAAAATTTGATTTTTTAAAAAGTATTTCTTGTTATTGATTGAGTGATGTACCATTTTTTGGATGGTCCATGACAAGCTGAAGAATGTCAAAAAAAGTTTTGCTCATTTCTGATTAAGATAAAATTAAAACGTACCAAAATCGTATCAGTGAAGTGGAATGGAAGAGAATTTAGTTTTCTCTAAATGATTAGGGTTAATTTCTTTAAGAGTAATATACTATACTACTTTAGGAAGTTATCAAGAACTCCCACCAAAAAAATTTCACTTAATTTTGAATTAATAAAAATTCTAGTTAAAGTATTAAAAACAGGGTGTACATTCCCGCCCTCCAAAGTTTGTTTGTACCAAATTTCGTAGGTCTCGGCTTCCAGGGTCATAGGGTTCCAGCTTCGAAACCCGATTCTACTCAAGATCCGTCTGTGTGTGGATCTGTTGCACGTTAAATCATACATGGGGGGGTCAAACGTCTCCCCGCTGGTGTGTTACGGAAATTTGGAGAGGAGGTGCCAACTCAGGTGCCGTCCTCATCATCAAAATTGCGAGGTCCGTCTCAAAATAGACCTCATGTTGTTACAAAATTGGACGTTAATACGTATAACTAAACTAAACTATCTCCACTCGTGCATCGAATTAAGTCATTTTTAAACTTAAAGCTAAAATTACGTCTTCCATAGACGTTATATCTCGATAGCAAAATGACCGGTAACCCATTAACATCTCAAATGTTCTATAGTAGTGGTGGGGAACCATTTTGCACTGAAAGGCCTCAATGAGGTTGGGTAAAAGGCCGCACGAGCAGAATCTTAAAGGTTATTGTTCCGTAATCAATATATTACGCAAATTTAAATAACTGGTAAGGCCTCATAAGAAACTGAAAAAGGCCGTAGTTTCCCCACCCCTGTTTGGCCGCAGTGTCGTAGTGGTAAGGTCTCGACCTTGGGACCGGAGGGTCGCAGGTTGGAAACCCGATTCCACTGAAAATCCGCCGTGTATGGGGCTTATTGCACGCTAAATCATACGTAGTGGCCAAACGTCCTCCCGTTGGTGTGGCGCGGAAATTTGGAGAGGGGGGATAGCTCAGGTGTCGTCTTCGTCATCTGACCGCGGTTCAAAATTACGAGGTCCGTCCCTAAATAGCCCTCGTGTTGCTTCAGAAACGGAACGTTAATCTAACCGAACCTAACCTAAAATCTATTCCAAGAATGTTCTATAGACATGCACTTGAATCAATGCGGCAAAGCATTCCCAAAACATAAGGGAAGAGGGAATCATCTAATTAGATAGCAGAATAAACTACACTGTTAAGGAGTTGAAGGTGAAGTTTCAAAGATAGGGTTTGAATTTCACCGCTAATATGTCTAGATTTGTATATTGTACTGTCGGAGTCAGTCTTACTAAGGAATACCAGTGGGACATGCACTCATATTAATACAACGCATATTTATCCCATAGGGTCATTTGAAACTGCCCGCGGGACATATATGTCCCGGTGGTAGCGGAGGAGTTAAAGTTAGCTTAAAAGTGAAATGACTCGAATTAATAACATTTGCAGAACTTATTTTTGATTTTACATCTTATTCCATTTTTACAATATCATTAGTTGAACGACAAAGCAAATTAAACCTAAATTGTAATTACAGTCAAACCCCGTTATAACGAACCCTCAACGGACCGACTCAGAAGCTCGTTTAAACCGAGTTTCGCTGTATCCGTATTTGCGAAAAAAATGCCCTAACATGCTAAGAAACTACTTCTATAATAAACTTTTTAATAACATAATATTTTCATTAGTAACTAGCGACAAATGAAGTATTAAATAATATACTCAATAATAAACAAACTAAACATTTACCTTCTTTTACTTATTTTCTAATCCACTACATTGAAAAAAGATGTTATTTTTGTTTGAAAAGTTTTCGATTTTATATACAACTCGTCAATTTTTTTATCCACTATTTTAAACAGGTCCACAAGTGTTCGTCGATGTTTTCTGTGGCAAAAAAATTGTTCAAAACGTTTGCAGCTGCTATTGAATCTGCAATTGAAGGCCTTGGTTCGTCTTGTTCTTCCTCCATATCTGAAGACGAATCTACAATAGAGTTGTTTTTCTCATTTACTACTGCCACAATATCTTCCTCACTCACTTCCCAAGTTGTAATGATATCGTCGTCACAACATTCGAAATGTTCGATTTCATTTTGCGAAAAAGCATTCACTCCGTGCTTTTCTAGTCATTTGGAGAGGGGGAAGGTTGTCATCTTCCGTCTGCTGTGTTTTCTTATGCCCAACTCCACTAAAACAATTTCTGATAGTCGATTCTGTTACCAGTCTCCAAGTTTTTTCGAGTAAAACAACAGCATCAAGAAGAGAAATGTCACAGTCCTTGTTTTTATCATAGCATTCCAAAATGCGCAAGATGAGCTGCTTCGGGTAATGACACTTCAGGCTATGGATTACTCCCTGATCCATCGGTTGCAAAACTGATTTAGTGTAGGGTGGTATAAAGACTACTTTGATTCATTGTAAGTTCCTTGGCTCAATGTTAGCAGTACAATTGTCTATTAAGAAAACGATTTTCCCCTTCTTCTCAGACAGCTCTTTATCCCACTGTCGAAGATATTTCTGGAATAAATCCGACTTCATCCAAGCCTTTTTATTTGACTTGTAATCCACCGGGAGTTTCTTCACATTTTTGAAGCACCTTGTTTTTTGAGATTTTCCGATAACAGTCAGCTTCTGTTTTTCTGAACCATTCATATTGGCGCAGACCAGAATGGTTATCCTTACTTTTGAGAGTTTACGACCGACACATTTTTTTCTTTGAACTTTAAAGTTTTATTTGGAGTGAGCTTGTAAAACAAACTTGTTTCATCGGCGTTGAAAAAATGTCCTTCTCATCGTAATTGCAGATAATGTCCGGCCGAACATTTTCCATCCAGTGATTGATATCGGAAGAGCAAACACTAGTGGCTTCACCCACAACTTTGACGCTCCTAATGTTGTGCCGCTTCTTAAACCTATCCAACCATCCGTTGGAACAAACAAAGCTCTTTTCTTCAAAAAGTTCTGCAAATTCATTAGCCTTTGCATGGAGAATGGCGCCCGTTATAGGAAGATTTCTACTCCTCTGTAGAGTAAACCACTTATAAATTCTTCCACATTTTCTTTTTCTGCCTTTCTCAATCTCTTGCATCTGTTTATGTTTTTTTCATATGCAGAGATGATAGAGTCACGATTCTTCCATATAGTGGCTACAGTTGATTTAGACAGGGAAAAATCTTTATAAATGGGTGATTGACTTTCGCCGTTTTGTAATTTTCGAATAAACTTAACTGTAATCTCGATAGGAAAAGCTTTTCGCTTGCCAACGTTAGCCATGGTCACTGCAAAGTTCACAGAATAATAAGCAAATAAACTAAAATGGCAGAGAAACACGTGATTGCTCCTATGTCGTCTGACCAGAAAGTTCACTCCTTCCCTGGTTGACACCAGGCCAGGTGTCCAACGGGGGCCAGGAGGCGGGATAGAAACTGTAAAGAGCCTTGCCTATTGCCCAGATAGCAAAGAAGGTTGCGGATATGTTGCCATTTCACTTTCCATAGGCTGTTCGCGAAAGCATTTCCGCGCAAACCGTTTCGGAAACCATTCCCGCAAAAATTGCCGTAGAAAAGCTTTTTATGAACCACCTGTCCCATCGTGTATAGCCCAGTCCGGTATAATGGCTATTGCGTTTGCCTCCAACTCTCTGAACTCGAGTTCGATCCCCTTCCCAGTTTTTGCCACAATCTACAACGAAATCGTACAAGAAATTTCAATTAAAAATCAAATTAATATTTAAGCTTTAATTAATTAAAATTCCTAAGTAATCCACTTAATTGACATTCCAGATAACTCTCAATTGGACTTAGATGACATCAGAAGAAGGGGGATAAAAAAGGGGATTGGACCCGTCTGTAGAAGTATAGCTTTGAAGAGGGGGTGAAAAACTGGGGAGGGTTGGACCCCTCTGTAGGAGAACTGCTTCGGAGGTGGGAAGGGGTTCTATTTTGTCCGGCGAAGGAGGGCTCTTAACAAACTTTTGAAAGGCCTGAAACAAGCTTGAGGAAAGCCTGAAACAAGTTTGTAATAAAAGCTTGGGGAAATCTTACTGAAAACCTTACAGGAAACCTTGTTTCTTGTTGACTAGCGAACCTTTCCGCTACCTTGCCGAAAGGTTCAACCCTTGTCAGTGAAACCTTTGTGACAAACCTCTATCCTTGCCGACGGCAAGGTTTCCAAAACCTTTTGGACAACATTTCGTTGCTATCTGGGTGTTCCTTTGTCCCATTTATGGGGTCAGCAGCGACTCTAACAAAGATACAGTAGGCGAGAAATGTGGTCTCTGGACCAGAGTATTTCATGCAAAAGGGGTAACTCTTGTAGAAGTTGGGTTGACTTGAGCACAATTAGTAAAGACTGTGCCTTTGGGCAAGTGAAAAGTTTGAAGTTTTAGAAATTGCTTTAGTTTAGAATTGCTTCCGCTTTGAAGCAGTGGCGAATACAGGATTCGGGTCTGGAGGGGGCGTGGCTGAGGTCATAAAAATTTTGTATCGTAGTCACGAATGTCAAATCTCATGGCTTATGTAAAACATGGCTTATGTAACTTTGCAGACTTGACTCACCTAACAATAAGAATCATAAAGAACACTACAATATTTTCGATAATTTAATAAAAAATACAATGAAATAACTAGCCAAAAAATGTTTTGGACAGCGTCAACGCTAAAAGTACAAGTGGAATGAATCGAAAAGTAGGAACATTTTCGAGCCTGTCAAGCCAGGAAGCAATTTTAAGTGAAAATTAAGAACAAACAGTTGTAGTGATTTTAAATAAAATCAAGAATTTTGGTTTAGCTAGAGAGGGAGGGGGCTGCAGCCCGATAACCCCCGGATTCGCAACTGGTTTGAAGATTCCACTGACTTAGCATTACCCTGGAATTACGCACTTAATGTGAGCAAACAAAGCAGAAAACTCGTCCATATAATTTTCATTGAATATTACAGCACAAAATTCAACCATTGTGCTATTTGAAAGGCCCCCAGTCATTAATTTTAAATATAGTACTTAAATCGATTTTCGTATCGTAATCAAAATTTTGCTTGTTGCTCGCGCTTGGAACACGTGGGTTGTGATGAAACGTTTTGTAAAGGACTGCGAATATGGAATCTGCAGTAAAGTAATGTTCTTCATGAACGTTTATTTCTTAGTTCTTTATCAACGTTTTCTATTTGGCATACTATATTATTTTGTATTAAACTACGCGTGATTTCGTTTTCGCGCTGAAGTGCAAATGACATATGCAACTGGCTCGATTTTTGTTACAAGTTTTGTTTAAATGAGGGTTCAGTATTTTTTTTAACTTCGTGATGATGAGAAGTGGGCTGTCTTGCAATAAAAGTAGCTTCTTTGTGCAAAATTGTACAAGTTATTTATGGAAATATGAAGTACTACGTAAAAACGGGTTTTTCAGTATCTAAATAAAAAGTATGTCTTTTTTCGTATATTAATAAAATAATCTGTTCTACAATTATATTTCAATGCCTTGCAGTCAGATTGTTTGATTAAAATATCAGCAATGGGACCAAACTCCGTTCTAGAAACGACGTTCTAGTTCTATGGCGCCACTTAATTTTTGCCAACCCCCACCTTATACTTTCACTGGCTTTCTTAAACAATGCATAAAAAAGAATAAATTAATTATATATCAAAGAAATTTTTTATGGAAGAAAACTTGTAGATTCGTTGAATGAGTAAGTGGGTTAAATTTATCAGTAAAATTGTGAATCGAGTTTAAATCCTCAATAGAATTCCATGATGCCGATTATAGATTTAATTGTTTTGATAAAGTCGTCTTCTTATATTCTCACAAATACAAAATACAGCATAAAAACTATTTCTTTACATCACACCCTTGAAAGATATTTATAGGAAAACAAAATATGAATATACATATGTTGTAACAAAATTTGAAATTAAAAAAAATGCCATTAAATTACAAGTCTTATAATTATTCCACTAAATAAAAAATTAAAATTACATTCTCTTTGCTTACTTACATGCAAGTTTGTCAGTAACAATATCTAAATTAATTTCTCCTGACAAATGTTTCTGTTTTGAAATTAAATCCATACCACTCTATGCCTCTTGGCGCATTGACGACCTTAAGTAAGATTTAATTATTTTTAGTTTAAAGAAACTTCTTTACTACTACAGAGAAACTGATGAAATTAAATTTCCTTCATTAAATTCCACTTTTTTAAAGGATCAGTCATATCATCATTAATGATTTTGTATATCATTCATTCATTGTACAAGCTAGCATCACTAGATATTGAATTATCATTAGAAACTTCAAAAGAAATATTAAAATCTACGCATGATTTTTTAAAGTCATTTTTGTACATATTTCTGAATTAAATTAGAAATTTAAAGAATGTGTTCCATTTGCTTAAGGAGTTAAACCTTTCTTGGCTTTTATAAAAATGCACAAAATTAGAGTTTGAACTTCTGTTTTTGTCAAAACTTTCTGCGCGTAATTATCTTGTATTTAAATATCTAAGTTTCGTAGCTTGTGGAATGGCCATTAAAATTAAAAGATTTTGAATTGTATGATGTTTCAGATAGATTGCTAAAATTGGGCTCCCACTTTTCAGGGAAATCTGATTTATTGGTTTAAGGAGGATTTATGGAACTCTGTAATGAAAGATGATTTTGTTTCTTATAATTTTTTGATGCTTTTAACTCCCCATTTTTTTAAATTCATACCATGAAAACAGAGCTTACTACTTCTAAATCAAAACCAGTTGAAATAAAGATTGAAATTGATGAAATGTGTAGAATTTTGCAATATTTAAGAACTTCAAAAATAGTGTATGCAAATTTTTCTTTTTACCAAATAATTTGAATTTTTTCTTATTTCTTTTTATAGTATTAAAAGATTTTGTTATTTTCTTGTTTCTATGACAAACAGTCTGCTATTTACTGTAGCATGAATATTTTCTGCTTTCACTTTATGTTCTTATAGTAAATTGAGCATTTAGAAATAAAATTTATTTATAATTCTTAACAATTATATAAAAGTTTGGGGAACTCATTTCAATATTTTATGTTTTAATCTCTAAACTTTGTTACAATACTTAAAAATTATTTTGTTTTCTCTCTTAGGAAAGACAATGCAAAGAAGAAAATTTTATTGCAACAGCGAAGTTGGTTGACATCACAGAGAAGATTTCAGGCTGGCTTCTGTTAAAAGTATTTTTTTATTGCATTTGCCATTTATTGACTGTTTGGATCACTTCATGTGTATAAATTTAAAGGCTGGGACCTCTGTTTGCGAGCCATCTACTTGCACTGTTCTGTTTCAAAATTCAGTTTGGAAAACTTTATTTGTTGTTAGTTCTTTTTTAGAAATCATATTTACTTATTTTCTGTTCCTTTCAGTGCGCATTTATTAGCTGCTTAAATTGTATTAAATTTATTTTAAATTTTAATAATTCACTTATAAGAATGGCAATGAAGATTATTTTCAATTTTTTTATTTTGTTTTCTAGTTATGATATGAAAATTCAGGAAAGAATTAACTTTCTGCTTTAATGATTGTAAAACTAAATCTTAATGCTGAATATTCATCTGCATCTTTTTTGATATGCAACTGGACCTCATCAAAACTTAAAAATATTATTTTCTATTCTATTTAATATGTATTAAGATAATGAAAGTTTAATAATATTTATAATTTGACTGCTTTCAGTCTGTAACTGAAAAGGTTTAAAAAAAACAACATTTTAAAAAGGAAAGGTTATGTTTATTATTTTAAAAGGAAAAGAGTATTCTCCTTTCCCCCACTGAGAAAAATTCGATGTGTTAGCTTTGATTTTTTCAAACTACTATAATAATGAGCAAAAACAAGTCACCCTTGGATTAACAGTCAGTCTTCTGATATGTAAAGAATGTCACTTCTCTATATTTATTAAAATTTAGAAATGGATTTATATTGACTTGGGTCTTTTTTTTCTATCAAAGTGCAGATTTATGAATAATAAGCTAAGAAATTGAGTCACTTCTTATTGTAGATTATAGTTGTATCTTCTTTTTGATATTTACGTCAGGCAATGCAACATTTATTATGTAATAAAGGCATCTTTATCCGTCTTCGGAATGAAAAAACTTTTCCAATCACATTTCCATCAGAAAAATTTCGCATTGGCACCAAGTTATAGAGTAAATAAGAAAGTGATGATAACTAAAAGATATTTAATTAAAAATAGCTGTTTAGTAGTTTTTTATTTGATATCTTTTTACTCAAGAAGGATATTCTTATTTTCCCCTTTTAGAAATGTTGGATCAGTTAAAAAAAGGACCCCGGTGTAAAGTTTGGTCTGTTGAAGAGTCTGAAGAAATTTTTGTTAGGGTATTAATTTCTCAACTGGGGCTGTAAACCACAGTTTAAGAATCCCTTCTGTAGAAATAATTAAAACACTCTTATGATTATCACAGAATCAGTCAATTTGCAAATATTTTAAAGAAGTATTTGGAAAGTGTTTCATATCCTGTTTTTCGGAAAGTTAGACAGTTATAATTATTAGAATGCTTTGAACTGTGAGATTTAAATAAATGTACTTTTAATGTTTAAAAAAATCCATCATATTTTCTTCCAGATTATATACAGATTGAATGTAAAAACATCTTGCTGTCTTGCCGTGAAAGTAGCTTATTTCTGCAAGATTTTACTAGTTATTTATGGAAATATGAAGTATTACGAAAAAACGGTTTTTTCAGTATCTAAACAAAAAGTATGTCTTTTATGGTATATTAATTAATTAATCTGATCTAAAATTATATTTCAGTGCCTTGCTGTCAGAATTTTAGGTAGATTCCTTATAGGAAGACTACATGTTGCAATGGTTCTCATGACACGACTTTCAGAAAATTTCAAATTTCTGCAGATCTTCACCGATCATGACCCCTAGAACCCAAAACCACCCTTCGTCAAAAAGTTTATATATATATATATATATATATATATATATATATTTATATATATATATATATATATATATATATATATATATATATGTATAACGCTTTTTCCCATGTTATCTTGTGAAAACGATAGCTAGAGTAATTTTCATTTAAATTTAATCAGCATGGGATATGCTGCAAGGATAGTGAAAATCTCGGTCGAGTTCGTAGATAGGCTATCCAGCTCAAAGGGGGTGGAAATGGTGGGAGTGGAAAATTTCATTTTCCCATAATTCCTTTACAATTGAAAATAGAAAGAAAATTCAAATGAGGCGAATTATTCCCTTATCATAACGAACAATTTTTGCTTTTAAACTTTTTCCGATAGTTACAATTGCTTAGAAGTTATGAGCTGAAAAGTGATTTTCCCGCCCTTCCCCTCCTCTCCCCATCTTAAAATACGTTTTAACCTATTCATGTTACCCCTTGTTGGAAAACTCTCGTCATTTTCAGTCTCTTCCACCCGCTTTCATTCTTGCAGCTCTAATCCTTATGAGAATAGAGGGTGAAATGTTTTTTTCCTTATTATTAGTCGAGACGTATATATATATAACGCTTTTGCCGATGTTATCTTGTGAACACGATAACTAGAGTGATTTTGATTAGATTTTATCCTTCGAAGGATATACTGTAAGGTCGGTGAAAATATCGACCGAGTTTGTAGATGGGCTAACCAGAAAATAG
The DNA here is from genome assembly GCA_013235015.1 of Araneus ventricosus. Lineage (NCBI taxonomy): Eukaryota > Metazoa > Arthropoda > Arachnida > Araneae > Araneidae > Araneus > Araneus ventricosus. The sequence continues at coordinate 3,622 of BGPR01006232.1, read as the reverse complement.
GGGGTGGAAATGGTGGGGGACTGAAAATTTCATTTTCCCATAATTCCTTTACGATTGAAGATAGAATGAAAACTCAAAATCGGCGAATTACTGCCTCTTTATAATAAACAACTTTTGTATTGAAACTTTTTTGATAGCTACAATTTTTTAGAAGTTATGAGCTAACATGCCTAAAGATAGGAAAAAAATTCCATTCTACAACTAAAGAAAGGAAAAAACTTTAAAAAAGAAAAAAAAAGGAAAAAGGAAAAACAAATTTGGCGAATTATCACCTTATCAGAACGAACAAGTTTTATATTAAAAGTTTTTGTCAGCTAAAATTGCTTAGAAGTTATGAGCTGAAAAACGATATTCAATTCCTCCCCCAATTTATCGTTTCCCCCATTACTCTGTTACGATTGAAGATAGAAAGAAACATTCAATTAGGGGGAATTATCACATAATCATAACGAACAAGTTTTATACTACAAGTTTTTTGACAGCTACAATTGCTTAGAAGTTATGAGTTCCCATCAGCCTCATTCACTTCCACTTTTTATACGGAAAACAAGTTGATATACCTGGCTTTGCTCCTCATTAAAATGTTTTCATGTTTAATATTTTTAATGTAATAATTACTTTTGTATATATATTATAATACACAAATTCCTTTTCTGATCTGAAAAGTTTTTAATTAAAATGAGAATATAATTATTGAACCAGACGAATATTAAAAACAGTAATTTCTTCATACATTATTATTTGTTATATAAGTACTTCAAATTTTGTTAACAATTACTAAAGTAAAAGAAAGGTTTTAATGAATATTTTGAAACCAATAAATTAACTAGTTTATTATTCATTAATTTAAAGCATGAAAATAAATCAATAGTTGGTCCCGATATAAATTGTTAATCGTCTACAGTTAAAATTTTCTTGTAGCATTTTTCCTTCTGGAAACAGTTCTTCGTTTTATTGTTGTTCTTCAACAAGAATATTGTTACGAATTCAAACTAAAATTAATTTTGAAAAAATATTAAATTGAGAGAAAGAAATTTATGGAAATGAAAGATATCGCTGAAAAAAGCCTTGCTTAATTTTTAATTAAGTGAAATTTTAAGCAACTTTTAGGCTTTGAAAAGTTGAAGGTGACCTTTCTCTTTTCTTAAATAAAAAGTTTGATTGAAATCAGTCCAGTGGGTTAGGAGATGTTGAACATACATAGAGAGATAATTATAAGATAAAGATTGCTGGCAAATAGTATGAGCCATAAAAAAGGTTTTAGTGAAGATTTTGTAACAATTAATTATTTAACTTTAATTAAGTAAATAGTTAATTTTATTTAATCAAACAGTTAATTTGATAATTAGTTAATTTGACAGATTACTTTAATTTGATATTTAACTAAACATGTCGGGACCATGATTTGTTTAATAATATCAATATAAAATATCCAAAAACGATAGATATTTAAATAAGAGTTCCCTTTATCCTTTTTGATATTGAGAAATATCTCCTTCACTTTAAAATTGTTTTGGGATTTTCTGCCTGAGTATTTGGTTTCAACCGTCGATGGAGATTTAAATTTACTGTTCAAATTGGCTGCATTCAAATCCTATGCTTTCAACACACGTATTAAATTTGCCACTCACAATATTTAACAATTTTTATTCTCTTATATGTTAAGAATTTAATGACTATTATCTCTGTAACCAGGGAGTTCTCTAAATAAGCTCATTTTAGTAGTATTTAAGTGTTTCATATCATGGGTTTTTCCCATATGACAAAGTAACGTTCGCACAATTGTATTGTAACCTAGATTAAAAAATTTAATTTTTAAAGAGATTCCTTTTCTAGAGTCTTTTTTCTTTCGTGTCAAGAGCCAATTTCTTGATAGTGTTTCAGATAGGCTGGCTTAATGTTATCTAGGAGATATTTGCACTGCTGAGATGTTTATTTCTTTATGACTCCTACCTGTTGAATGATTATGTGTTGAGATATAAAAAAAAATTGACCAATGTACTGACCGAAAAATCTATCATAACTTTTAGGAATGAAAAATGGAACGATAAAACCTTGATATTGTAAAAAATTAAATGTCATAAAAACAGGATCACAGAGTAAATATTGCAATGTGTAGGAACAATAAAGTCACTGGCTATGTCTGTATTGATCAATATGTAATATTTCATTACTTTTGTAACATTAACTTAAATGAATCTAACTTTGCCTTTTAGTTTTCCGAAAAGGGAATATTTGATTAGAATATCAGCAATGGGACCAAACTCCGTTCTAAAAACCAAGTTCTAGTTCTATGGCGCCATTTAATTCTTGCCGCCCCCACCTTATACTTTCACTAGCTTTCTAAAACAATATATAAAAAATGAATAAATTAATTATATATCAAAGAAATTTTGTATGGAAGGAAGCTTGTCTCAGATTCGTTGAATGAGTAAGTGTGTTAAATTCATCAGTAAAATCGTGAATCGAGTTTAAATCCTTAATAGAATTCCGTGGTGCGGATTATAGATTTAATTTTATTTTTATAAAGACCCCTAATAGCACAGAAAAAACGGCCAATATTTTAAGAATAATGTTGTGGAATATCTCACTCGTTATCCTGCATCATTCGGCGCGAATAATAATGTGTTTGGCGGACAAATCTGTGATTGGTTGATGTTCCTTCGGTAACCCTTAAACCCAGAGGGGGTCACCTAGGGGGGTCACGGAACACTCCACGCCTCCTCCCAAGAAGGCGCAAGAGTTGTAACGCATTCAGACGCCTCCCAGACTTCTGCTTATTTCCCCCTCACCAAATTATGTTGTACAAGAGGTGGTTGTGAGGTCAATAGCACGGCTTGAAACGCTTTCATTCGTTTGATACTTAGAAACATTCGCTTCATGAAAAATGCGAATGTGATTCTAACATTAAAATGAGGAGTTCGCTTATAGATTATACAAAATAATTTATTGAAATGAGATGAAAACTGAAGAACTATTTATGATTGCAAAGAATATGAAAAAATAAACAGAATGATATGAAATATAAAAAATAAATAAATCTTATGGAGGTTTTCTTTAAATCAAAATTTGATCTAAACTTTATTTTACAGAACTTTAATTGAGACCATTTGTTCTCCACATCGCGAATGCCTAGTATATCTCTCACCATGTATTTTAAAGAAACGAGTAACATTAATTAATCCAAATGTTCTTTATCCATGTTCGTTTGAGTATATCCATCTTCAATTTCGCAAGGTTCAGAATGAGACGAACAACTTTGAAACTTGAAGGTAGAACATTTCATAATGTAAATGCTACTTTTGAAATGTATACTAAAAACAAGCATTTTTCACTGAATTTAGAAGTATTTGCAATTCAAGCATATAAAAATTCTTATTCTTCTGAAAAAAATTCTGAATACTATTCTACTATTTATCGATTCCTTAACTAATTATTTCTCTTTACTGGAAATGACAAAAAAAAAGTTTCAAACACTGAAAATACAGAATAAATTTGTTCGTTAATCATAGTAAGTTTTCTAATTATTGTATCAATATTTCGTGATACATTTATATCTTCATTTTATTTCAGTGCATTCACTTTACAGAGACAAAGTTTTAACGAGAGTATGTATAATTAT
>BGPR01006231.1:29531-55416 GCA_013235015.1 Araneus ventricosus | reverse complement strand
TACTTCATTTCTTCATTCACTTACATTTTTCTACTAAGAATCTACTTCATTTCTTCATTCACTTACATTTTTCTACTAAGAATTTACATTCTTAGTCGAGCAAGTGACGGAAGAATAAATTTTTACAGCAGAAACTCGTCACTGCTCAAAATTACGCAGAATTTGAATTAGGAACTAATGAAATGACGAGAAACATTCTTAGACTGTTCTCTTTCGAATCGCCATTCAGGTTAGGTAAATTAGACTGCATACCATAAAGGTATGCATAGTCATTAACATATGAAATTTATTAACATGAATACTTTATTAAACTACAGCAAATGTGCTGTCTAAAAGAATCCTCGAAAGAAATTGTAAAATTCTATACTACATATGCATTTTTTTCACATATCTAAAATTAACCAAATTTTTAATATGATAATTTTATAAAATGGATCCTATCTGTAAATTGCGCGATACAAAAATCGTTCAAAAGGCTCTACAGAGTAGAGCTACCAAATTTGATTTATAGTTACTTCTTGGGTAGCAGGTGCTCACTGAGAAAAGGTTTTTCAAAATTTTAATTGGATTTTTAAATAGTAAAAAATTAAGAGATATTTTAGCGGTTTTTTTTCTCAATAACTCCGGAGCATATCAATGCACAAAAAGTATTTTCGCACCATCTCAAAATTAAAAAATCAAGCTTTCAGTGATATCCATTCCATTTCTGTAAAATGTTTTCTTAAATTTAGCAAAAAATTCAAAATTAATTTTAAACGCAATTTGTAACGATGCTTTTTATTGTGTAATGAAATTCAAACCATTTGTATTGTTTTATCAAATATTTCATTCGCGTGCTTTTGACAGAGTTATGATACAAAAAAAGTTTCTTCCTTTGGACATTAAATTCCAAAGTATAATTTTTACTTTCGTTTTTATCTTCATGACAATGTTTTTAGTCTAGTATTCTTTCTGTAAATTGTGTGATGTAAAAATCGTTTCTCTCAGAATGTAACAGTTGATGCAATCAAGCCAGACGAAGACAAGATAGACGAATAAAACCTAAAGCGTGATCATGCTACAATATTTCGGACTAGAAGTTCAAAATTAAATTCCAAAGCCTAATTTCACTTTCTTTTTAATCTACATGATAAAGTTTTTAGGCTGGCATTCTTTCTGTAAATTGTGTGATGTAAAAATCGTCACTCCCAGAACGTAACAGTTGATGCAATCAAGCCAGACGAAGACAAGATAGACGAATCAAACCTAAAGCGTGATCATGCTACAATGTTTCGTACTAGAAGTTCAAAATTAAATTCCAAAGCATAATTTTCACTTTCGTTTTATCTTCATGACAATGTTTTTAGTCTAGTATTCTTTCTGTAAATTGTGTGATGTAAAAATCGTTTCTCTCAGAATGTAACAGTTGATGCAATCAAGCCAGACGAAGACAGGATAGACGAATCAAATCTAAACCGTGATCATGCTACAATGTTTCGGACTAGAAGTTCAAATTGCGTTTGTATTTTTGTGTGTGTGTGTGCGTGGCGAGTCGGTCTGATTTTTCGCCACTATGATGCAATTCTCTCTCATTCACGACTCGCCAGACTCTCATTTGTCAAATGTCCCGTTTGAATGTTCGCTGGATTGAGGGTGACGGTTGGAGTTAATGGCCTACACACTCATTCGAAGGCCTGCAATTGTTTCATCGGATGACGAACCGATGTGTTATTGCTCGAGTTTGTCCAACGAGCAGAAGCTAATCATCTAAACTTTTCATTCTCCAGAATGGAGGTGATTCACCTAAAATAAACTCGGCTGTTTGAGTCTACTAGAATTTCTACTTCAGATTGAAACTTCGTTAAATACTAAAATCTACGTCAGCGATTTTCTTTAAAAAGGGTTTCATCGAGATGAATGAAAAGTATATGAATTTATTTAACCTTTTCTTAACTGGCGATTAAAATATTGTTGTAGAGGATTTTTTTTCCTCCGTACACCACGTGGTAAGGATTTTATACCAGAAGATAAACGTAAGCTATTTTCTTGAAAACATTTTTCAAAAAGTTGCATGAAAAACATATTAATTTTAATGATCTTTTTCTTACTGCCGATGCAGATGTTGAACCAGAAGATTTTTTCCTCTACACACGGTGTGGTACAGATTCCGTCCCGTAAGACTTTTTCGTATGGGAATTATAATTATTAGATGTTCCATAATTTTTTTCTCTGTATACTGGATCGTCAGATGCTTTCTCAGAAGATATTTTGCTCTGCGTATTGGGTGGTACAGATGTTTTACCAGAACACTTTTTTCCTCTATACATAGAGTAATGCAGATGCTTTATCAGAAGTTTTTTTCCTTCTATGTACTAGATTTTACAGATGCTGATGTTTTCCGCCTTTGTTTATAGATATCGTACCACTGAGTCATTCGGGTTTCGCTTATTTCGCGCCCTAACTTTGGGGTGGGGTCTAATTAATCTGAGTATTCTGTCTTTTTTTATCCGCCATTTGTAATGTTTAGAGTTTTAGTTAAAGAGGAAAGTCGATTATAAACAATCCCATGGACTGTCAAAAGAAACCACAAATCTTATATTCGAATAATTCAAAAGTAATTATAGCACTTCCCTGTTTCTTCAGTTTCAAAAGCAATCTTTGAGATGTCATACGTCAGAAATCTAATGGTTAAATGTTATCTAGTGTGTGGTGTAGTTAGTATATCAGAGTTGTAGTCTTATTATCAATCTAAAGAAATTAGTTATTAGAGTTTATGCACCTAACCGCGAAAATGCAAACAACTTATGAGAAAAACATTAGACTGAACGAATGAGTGTTCCAATATTAACCTGTTCAAAATACACTATGCTTTATCTTTTCCTAAAAGACGAAAAGCGATTTTTCAAGGACATTGACATACATGTGTTCGTTCAGCTCTTTTTAAATTAAAATTATTCCATTTGAAAAATATCTGTTGAATGAAAACTCTTAAGAATGCTTTTGATTTTTTTTACCAGCTCACTGAATTACGATTATATAAAATAAGTTAATTTTAGTATCAAAATTCAAATCATTCTTCGCTTTAAAAGAATTTATTTCTGAAGATGTTACGGGTAATGATTCATGGATGCTTCTTATTATTCTGATTTTTTTTATTTTGGTTCAAACAATGTACCTTATAACAATAATATCGCAAGATGGGGTATTTAGTAATATATGAATTGGAAAAGGTGTTTTATCCACACTTATGTTAAGACTTAAGAAAAAAGAATAGCCTTGTTAAATAAATTTTCATATTTAACTAAATAGCAAAGAATTATTGTAAGATTACAAAGAATGTTTGCTGCATAATTATATGGTATCAGGACTGGCAAAGTGTAGTTATATTAAAATCCTATTTTGAAGCAACACGAGGACTATTTTGGGACGGACCTCGCAATTTTGAACCACGGTCAGATGACGAGGACGGCAGCTGAGCTGACACCCCATATCCATACTTCCGCATCGTCGCTGTTATTAATGAAGAGAATTCAATCAGATGAGAAGCGTGTGCGCGGTGACCTTATAGTAAGCTGGACTTGAGGGTTCCAGGTTCGAAACCCGATTCCACTGAAGATCCGCCATGTATGTGGACCTGTTGCACGCTAAATGCCACGAAGGAGCAAAACGTCCTCCCCCTTCGACCAGTAACATTGAATTTAAAGAAAGATTAATATCCTGAATACCCATGTATACTTATAAACTAAATACATTAGTTAGATTGCATTTCGTCGATAACCATACGAAGATTCAAGTTTCGAAAATATCATTTTGTGCAAGAACCCTCATCACTTAGCTTCTCTCAAAGAGAAATTTAAATTCATCTCACTGAAATGCCGATACTTTCTAAAATTTTAACGGATATTCATCTGGAATTTTTATATAAATTGCTTTATATATCTGGCTTCTAAGTAATGAAAGAAAACTAACGCTATGTCTCGGACATGCGCAGCAAAAAAATATTTAGCACAAATAACTCATATTTACTCTAATATTCAACGTATTTACTTCAAATTTTAATACAATACTTCTATAACATATTATTGAGTGTTCTGTAAATTTCGTATAATTTGAACGAAAACTCTGCATGTTATAAGAAAAAAACATGCAAGAAGATTTGGGATTTTTTAAAGAAACCTTTATATCTTCCCGAATATTTGTGCTATGTTTACGAAAATGCATGTAAATATTATGGACATTAAAACATAACCACTAATGAAAGTTTCATCTCGTTATCGACTTTCTGTGAAACAGGACGAGTCTAAATCCCTTTCCGTCTTCATTACTTTCTCTCCGCCGCCCCCCTAATTGCCCTCGTAACCGAATCTTCACTGTAAAATGTGTTTGATAATCTATTGAATATTACACGATTCTCCAGAACTGATTTCGAAACATTGTTTTCGTATTAATTGCAAATTTCTCGCATGTCCCAAGATTCTCCGCTACTGATTGCGAACCATAGTTATCGAATTCTGTTAATGTATTCTGGCAATAGTGCTTCGCATTATTCTTGTTCTTCAACAATAAAGAATATTGTTACGAATTCTGTATAAAATTAATTTTTCAAAAAATATTAAAATGAGAGAAACAAATTGTACGGAAATGAAATTTTTGTCACTGAAACGCTAATTTTTTGAAATTTAATAAGGTGTAAAAATAGTTTTTTGAGATTATATTTTCCAAAGATATCTTGGAAAAACGCCTTGTTTAATTTTTAATTAACTGAAATTTTAACTAACTTTTGAGCTTTGAAAAGTTGAGAGTGGCCTTTCTCTTTCTTAAATAAAAAGTGTGCAAAGTTTGGATGAAATCAGTTCAGTGGTTTAGTATGAGATGTGGAACATACATACATAGCCACAATAACTTTTATTTATATTAAAATAAATCTGACAAATACTATGAGCCATAAAAAAGGTTTTATTGAAGATTTCGTCTCAATTAATTAAATATTTAATTTCAATTAATTATTTAGTATTATTTCTTAGTATTAATTATTTAGTTTTATTGCGTTTTTTATTACTATTATTACTTTTAATATAAATTTCTCGCATGTTCCGAAATGGTCTTTAATTTTTGCACACCAGTGTAGATATGAATTATTTCTTCTCTCTTTCTAACTTATAAGATCCTTTAAAATGAATTAATACGAGTAGTATTTTGAAGAGTGATTAAGTATTGTAAGAAATGAAGTACTTTTCTAATTAGTGATGGTCACGAGTTTAATTTTCTAAGGACCTTTGCGAAACATTTGCTGGGGACCTCATAATATCCTATTACGCATTTGGTGTAAATCCTTGTAAAGAAAAGAAACTTATTTTTAAAGGAATAAGCAAAATATATAGTTTATTTCTGGCAGAAACAAGTAGTTATATTTTCAACGAACTAATATTAAGACTGTTTAAACTGAGTGTTTAGACAATGACTTCAAACAGACTAAAATTGAGCAGTTTCAATTAACCATGTTAGGCAACAATAAAAATCCTTATTTAAAATTTATTGCTTTCCGAGTGGAATTTAAAATGCAATTAAATTGCTATGGCAGATCCCAAAAATAACGAGCTCTTTCAAAAGCACGGAACCTTCTGTCTCCTTTTTTATATATATAATAACGTTTTAAAGGAATTTAAAATGTAAAGGAAAGCGAATTTTGAAGGAAGTTAGCAAACAAAAGAAAGAGAGAGAGAGACTCGTTTCGTGAAAAAAGAGAAAATTCAATCATCAGATTGTTAGGATGGTAATTATCGTGGAATGCGGACTGAAACAAATTACGGAGTTCTCGTTTCTGACAATGAGTTCAATATCTCACTCGCAAACAAAGTCTGACTGACGACAATGAATGATTACTCTTTACGGGTTTCCGGACTGAATGAACAACGCTCAAAAAGGGGTGATCTATCTGAATAAAATGATTACTCGAGCTTATGTGAGATTTTTATTTATTTTTAAAATTTAATTTGATTATTTAATAATGGGAATGCGAAAAAAGAGTGAGACAAAGTAATTTCAAAGAAATCATTGCATATTGTAACGATGCATTCGCTTTAGCTAAATAGATGTTCAGCTATTTTTTGAATCTGTGGTCATCTGATGGTTTTTAATATGATTTAACTCACTCAACATCGAACGCTTCTCTTTTTAAACCTTAAGCCGGCCATTCATTTGAAGTATAGCCATACCATTTGCCCTAAGCTCGTTTTCTTCCCACCCATTTTAATCGAAAAACAAAGGCACGCCATTCACTTAATATTTAAAAGGACTCTAACTCTGAACGAAATTGGGGGTTGGGAACGATCTTCTTTCCCTCTCTACAGCTGCTTGTCAATCGCTCTTCGATTTTCCCCAGTCAGCAGATTTTAATTTATGCTGCCCTCAAAGCGAGACTTCAATCTACGCAAGGCACTGTTCTTTTTGCTAGCCTCTTTCAGGGTCCTTCTGAAGCGAGACTTTAAACTCCAGCGTTTTTGCTCCGATTTCAGTCCAGACGGAATTCCAACCACCACAAGCCATTTGGCTGATTTCCCTAGATTTTTATGGCTTTTTCCTTCTCGCATTCCAAAATATCCAGTTTATCTGTGAAGTGAATAGCCGACTTTAGAATGATTACTCTTTACGGTTTTCCTGCCGGAATGAACAATGCTCAAAAAGGGACAAATCTGTCTATATAACATTTTTACCCGAGCTTGAAATATGGCATACACAGCTTGTTTTTTTATAATAGCTTGTAAACATCATAATAGAACTGTATGATGTATCAAGTAACTTTCATTATACTACAACTGTATAATGAAAGATATTTTTCCAAAATAATTCTGAAATTTATTAAAAGAAATAAAATGGATGCAATAAGAGGGGTTTGGGTTGGGTTTCAAGTTTAACTGTTGCAGATGTTTCCTTAATTAATTTAATGAGGATCAGTTTTTAAAGCTTTTTTTAATAACAATCTTATTAGTGTACTAAACAGCAGAAATTCTGTATTTTAATTATTTTCTACTTTTAGTTTTAAGGTCTATTTTTTCTCAAACTTACTACCAGGGGGCTCCACTTCAATGGAAGTAAAATTTAATTAAATTAATGGTTACCTGATTATTAACTTTCGAAAATATTAAAATAGTGTTTGTCATCGAGAATACACAAGTGTTCGAAATTTCAAACTTCTAGCACACTTGGAAGTGAGCGAAATATCTATTACAAAATTCCATCATAATATGAAACTAGTCAAGTTAAATAAAAGTGTTTGAAATCACTTAAATGACAGAACCATTTTTAAAGGAATTATCTTTAGAACTTAGACTTCTTAAATCTTCTACAATCGTGACCATTTTCGGCTGGAAAAAACATTCGCGAACCCATTTATGTCCGAAAAATGGAATTTATGAATTGCTGAATGGGAATTTGATTGAAAATAGTTATTTAGCAAGATTTAATGATATCTTTTAAATCAAAATGATTTTCTTATCTGCTTTTGCTTTCAGGTTTTGAAGAACAGAAAAGAAGAAAAACAAGAGCCTTATTACATTATTTGTGACCCCAATATTTCTTCTATGGGTCGCGAAACTCAAATTAAGACTCTTACCATTAAAACAGCAGGATAATTACCTTTCAGACGTTCATCAGATCATTACAAAATTTTGAGAATTCGCAAGACTGTACTTGTTATTTACAAAAAAAATCGTTTAATTAATAAAATGATACAATAAATTATATAATTATCGTTAAAAATTATTATTCATGCTTAAAAAATAAAATTCAATTAAGTAAAAATTCAAACAACTACGAAAAATAACAAATTCTTTTATAAAACCGTCATTTTCTTAGTAGATGTTGTATATATTTAATTAATATTGATATAATTTTGGATTAGTGAGAAATTTAAAATCAGTAGAGAGAAAATGTATTTTGATACAATTATAAAGTTGAAATGTCAATAAAAAATGGAACCAAAATATATCTGTTAGAGTTTTAATACAAAAACTAAACAATTATACAAAAAAAACCTATTTCCTCCCTGTGTAAAAAACTTTAAGCTATCAAGATAAAAACAATTTAATAATCCAAGAATAAATATTTAATAATCTGGCAAACAAGCATTATTCAAAATGGTCAAAATATCCGAACTTCCATGGACAGTATGAATTTTTGACTCTGTTCAGGAATGCTTTTGTACTATTCATCTTCACTATTGGATCAGAATCCTGTAGCTGAGGATAAGTGCCTCACATTTTGTCAAACTCGTTTTACTGAATCACCTTACGAATTATCAATAGGACTGAAAAAAATATTAGTCTAGATATCTTCAATATCATTAGTCTGGAACCAGAGTTTTGTACTAGGATTTGTTTGAATAGATACATTATTTCGCTTGTAAATCCATTTTTCCTCTTCCAGTTTCAATAGGGGCAGAAAAAGTGGCTCTGTACAATTAAAATTTGAAAATTAATTTGACGCCCCATCAGAATTGTAACTAGGAATTTGAGCGTCTATGATCCAGCGAAAATACCTGCCTAATAAAATAACCGAGGAGCCAGGAAAAGCCCTCAATTAATCCTCTGATTAATGCTTTACAATTTTGCAAAGCGGGTCTTTTCAAGGATTTTGAAAGCTAGCTTCCGCCACCCCTAATCATATACATGATTATTTTAAGGGTTACATTATAAATATTCATACGTTGACTTTGTATAGATATTTTTTGAACTGAAATACATGTCTCTGTAGCGTTACAAAATCGATGGTTTACAAGCTATAATCATATTTTTAATTTTAATACATTTAAAAATATAATTAAATAATTTTTGTGTCAAAATTAAAATATAATTAGTATAATGAATTTTTAGGAGTCCGTGAGCTACATTGACCAGCAACAGGCATGGCCCTGTATGCTTCTAATTTATTTTTCCGGTATCAGATTTAATAGATTCTATGCCTTCAAACGAAAAGCAGTCCCATGTCACAACTGATCCACCTTCTAATTGACACCTTGAAAGAAAAAAGTTTCTAGAGCCAGATTCTGCCAATAACGCTTCCAACCATCTGGACTATCCAGATTTCATTTCTAGTCATTCATTCCAGGTTCACTCTGTTCTGCAGGTAACCTGCAGCGAATTCAAAACTCTGCATTTGTGTCAGATTAGTTAGTTCAGTAACGGATTCCGAGACTGACACTTTTGGACGATATTAAACCGGAAAGGGGTGTCAGGCAATGAGTCATATGAGAGCATTCACGGAATTTTATGTTAGATCACGCTCAGTAAAATGTAAACATCACCCTTCCATTCCAAACATCACTTTCTCCCTATTTTGATGAAAATAACTCCGCCCGGCGCATGCGCAAAAGCCTCGAGGGTTTCCGAATCCGTTGCTAAACAATAGGGAGTTTTAAGTAACCCTGTTTTGTAATGGAAATTACCAGATCGAATTATAGTATTGCATATGGTTTTCTTGTAAATATTTAGACTGGTCATTCTTATAATATCTTCACTCGAGTATTTTTCGGTTGATGCTAATTTCAAAACTCCTTTCATCTCTAAATGTTTTAATTCATCATTCTGTTTCTGTTTTAATTCACTTTGTGGCTTGTGTTTTTTGTATGTTTTTTATCATTCACTCTGTAAATGGAGTCATCTCTGTAGTGTGCTTTCTTCGAATAAATAAAAAAAAAAAAATGACAAGACTTTCAGTTTGCCTTCTCCTATATTCAACTTTAACATCAAAAGGATTTTAATACCTGTTTTAGATATACTTTCATTAAGACGGTTACTCTATTCTTTCGTAAAAGAAGAGCAGGAATCTGTCCTGTTCAACCTCAATTAATTTATTTACTTTTGGCATTACTATAGATGTAAAAAATGACTCGATAAAAAACGTCAGAAAATTTGTCGTCCTTCAGCGACCGTAAGCAGTAACAGTTTTAAGTACAAATACTTAGAATTTATAGGGTTGATATTAATGTTCTTGCGCGAACTGAAATAATATTTTTTAAAATAATTCTTTTATATTCTTAAATTTTTCCATATTTTTAAAAATAATTATTTTATTTTCTTATTTTTATTTCTTTCACAGACATATTTTGTTCACTTATTTTAATAGCATTTCAGCTTAATGATAATATTAAACATAGTTTTTTATCTTCTAATCAAAGATTTATCAAATATCATAAAGTTTTTTCAAGCACTATCATAAAGAATTGCGTTCCTATTAGAGATAGGACTATAAATCTTGCATTTTCTTGAACCTTCAATTTGTCGCTAAAGTCGGGGTTCATTGGCTTGGTCTCCAGTTAGAACCTCTGTATATCTCTTTCCAAGACTAGCATGGCAGGGAAAACGGCAATACAGGTTCGTAACAGTAAATGAAGAAAGCGTGTGTTGATATTAGATGTCTTCTCTTCCCACCAATTCATTTCGAAATTTGATAAAGAGCTACAATGTTGCTGATAAGATCACATACAGAATTTCAGCTATTTAAGCCGTTCCTTTTTTGAGTTAGTGCGCTCACATACATGCACATATGCAGACAGACAGACGGTCAAACCTTTGACGAATATGGTCAAAAATTTTGTACAGATCTACAATTTTGCTGATAAGATCACATACCGAATTTCAGCTATCTAAGCCGTTGCGTTTTTGAGTTATCGCACTCACATACACGCATATATGCAGACAGACAGACGGTCAAATCTTTGACGAATATGGTCAAAAATTTGATACAGATCTACAATGTTGCTGACAAGACCACATACAGAATTTCAGCTATTTAAGCCGTTGCGTTTTTGAGTTAAAAGTGCTCACATACATGCACACATATGCAGACAGATAGACGGTCAAACCTTTGACGAATATGGTCAAAAGTTTTATACAGATCTACAATTCCGATGATAAAACTATATTCTAAATTTCATCCATTTAGTTATTTATGTTTTTGAGTTACCATGTTCACATGGAATGGACGGACGAATAGACGAACTTCTTGCTGACGAATTTGTTCAAAATTTGATAGAAATCTTCAACTTTGGTGTAAGGACCAAATTTCATGCCTGTATCGCGTTTTTGAGTTTCGTGTTCACAGACAGACATAATTTCAAAAGAAATTTTTTTTCGAACAGATAGGAGGTCTAAAACGTGGAGATGTCAAAATCTGGAGATAAAATTCTTTTGACGATTTCAATACTTTCTCTTTGCTTACTTCGTATACAAGAAAGAATAAATAAAAGTGCTATCTAATACTCATGAAAAAATAAATAAAAGTACTGTAACATTCATTGAAATAAAAAATCAAAATACTGTATTTTTTATCAGAGAATTTTACAGAACGAAATTATTTTTTTTTACCTTCGGGGCCTTAAGTTTATGCCCTAAAAAAATAATTTTGTCGCCATAATATTATGTAACCACTAAAAATGAAATTAATGAGGAACTATAAATCTCCGCTTTATTTCTTGCTAATTATTTCTTATTATTGCCGTCCCCTTTTAGGGATACTTCTAAAAATGCATAAATTCACAGGAATTATATTTTTGAACATAAATTTTACCAAAAAGTATTTTTAAGCATTCGTTTCTTTTATATTCAATCGATGGACGGAAATATCAAGCGTTCGGCTTATAAAGTAGCCTTTTTATTTTCAAAGCAGACTCGAAAGTAGTTTTTTTTTTGAATGTGAAGAAGAAATGGATAAGTTTGTTCAATTATTTAATCAGTTAATTTACTTGCATTTAACAAGTATATCAGTAAATAAAATTGCTAGGATGTGCTTTTATTTTTATTTTATTTATTTATTATTATTATTATTATTTTTAAAATTTCACATAATTTTAGATTTTTATAGTTTTTTTCTACATTAATAGGCCTTTGTCCGAATAGGGATGCTATGTGTCGGAGGGCAATAAAATGTAATTTTTTCAGGCAGCAGTTTTTTAAGTATTTGTCTATTTGATTCCAAAACATGTAATATTAGTATTCAAAATATTATTGAAAAAATGTGTATTAATGGGTTGAAAGGAAATATTTACCTATCTTTATGATCAGCTTCCATTGAAAAGATAATATAGGGGATATTAAGAATCTGTATAAGACAAGAAACGTCTGATCGAATAATTTATAAAAAAATTATTTTTGAAAAATAAGAAACAATCATCGCATTGGGGCAATAAAAGTGAGATGTTGAGGACCAATAAATCGAGCGGCTTAATTCATATTAAAAATACTCACAAGATGGCGACACTGAATAATAAAAAATCCGCAGAGCGCCTTTCTATGAAAGAAACGTTCTCTCAACGTGATTTTTTAGAAAGAAAGTCAAAGTTGCTTTGGACAATATTGAAGGGTTTTTTTTTCCATTCTTTCCCCCATCACTCACAGTTTAGTAAATGGCTATGTAAATTTCCTTCAGAAACTAAGGCTGAAAACAATAGAAAAAAAAAATCGAAAATAAATTCTTCAAAAACCAAGAGAGAGAGTTGAAAAAATCTTCATTGAATTCATTTCAAAATTTTTCAGGATTTTGCAAATTATTCGTGAGAAGCGAATTTCCTTAAATTTGCCAAAGTGGTGTCGTGTAGAGAAATTAGTAAGACAACTTAGTAGACAGAAGGATATTATTTTAGATTCTTCAATATTTGGAAGCAAAATTTGTTAAGAAGATAATTTTGTGTAAAAGTAAGCCAATCGAATGTACTGAAAAACTATTTTAAGATAAATTTTTCTCTGGAGTTAAGGCAAATCATTAGGATTTACTGAAAAAGCACTTTAAGATGAATTTCCTCTTAAATTATTACAATTTACTAAAAAGCTATTTTAAGATTGATTATTTGTATTTAACATTATTTATCAATGTATATAACATTATATCATTTTAACGTTTAATTCTTGTATTTATTTCTTTTTATTTTGGGATAGCGAAGTTCTAGGACCTAAATAGAGAAGGGAAATTATTTACTGCATGGAAAGAGAGGCTTTATTGTAAGGCATTCTTTTGGAATTTGAATCAAATGTAATTATTGTATCGTTGTAAAGACTTAATTGTCTGTCATTCAAAAATACGTTAAGTGAGGACTTAAAATACAATTGGGGATAAAAATTGGTCATCAAAAAAGCGATCAAATACGATTTTTCAGTCCTTTATTTGTTCAAAGATTTGTCATTAAGAAAATATTTTCGAATCTGTATAGAATTAACGATAGAATTTTGGATTCTGTGGATGATTAAGGAATTAAGGCCATTTTAGGTTATTTCAATACCGCGTACAATCATCTGTGTTTATTTCACTTTAGTTTCAAACAGCATGGTTTGAATGAAAACGCGAGGAGTTTAAAAAAGGAACATTTATTTTAAACAATATACGGTATAATAACTACTAATACAACTTTGCAAGGAACAATTATACTATACAAAATTTTCCCAGCGTTGCTGATTGAAATATCTTTAGAACGAACAAAATGCTAATAAAAATATGCGTTGCAAAATAAAACATCAAAAGACAAAGAGAGAGAACAAGAAAACGATTTTTTTTCATGATGTTTACAAATTAAAACACGGAAGCATAATATTTTGTCACACGTTACGCGAATCGTTTACAAAAGAATATCGTTTTCGAAAACTTAAAAAAAAAAGTTGAAATTTAAGAAAGCTCCACGGAAGCTTCAAATTACTCTTATTAGAATGGAGATATTCTGGACGTTGCAATGATATAAAAATTTCGGTTCTCCAATGAGAATATATGCATAAAATTATCGAAAATAGACAACTACTTAATATTAAATAATTAAAAGTCTGATTCAAATTTTAAAATAAATTTTACGAAGTTAGCTCCCACTTCTGCTTATCCATCACTGCGCCAGATTTGGTCCCGTTAAGTCAAACGGTCTGAGCGTGCATAGAGAAAAAAAATGAACATATGTACACACACTGAAAATAAGCGCTTTTGCACATATATAGGGGATAATGGGGTAAAACCGGGTACCTTGATTTTGGCACTATTAATTCTCCTTTCTAGTGGACAAATTCGGAATTGTACTCCACTAGAGAAGCAAAAAGAATGGTCAAAATTGCCATGTTGCTGCTGTTGAATTCACTTCCTCTGTGAAGGTTTATTTGGTTTAAGACGTCAACTCTTGAATGTTCGTTTGTTTTTAAACTATCCTTACTTATTAGTCATTAAAATTATAAAAATATTTAATCCAGCTTATATTATAATGTTTTCCTTCCCGCGAGCACAATTCCCATGAGAAAAAGAGTGCCGTCCCTTTTCATATTGGCAGTAAACAGCAGGACAGTTGCATCTGGACATCGCTAACGAGACGTGCGCAAAGAAATGGCTTCACACACAGAGGGCCGCCACAATGCCGAGGAATCCATCACTGTCAGCGAACACATTAGCGGTACCCTTTGGTGTCATCCCTGAATAGGCCGGTGGTGGCGAAAACTCAAGAACCTTCCCATAATCGGGGTTGACGACTAGGAAGGTGAGCTGTTGGTCAACGAGAGTACCATTATCCAATGTAGGAAAAGGTAGGTGGAGCTTCACCACTTCACCCACCCCTTCAGGGGTGAATAAAAACTGGATGTTCGAGGGAAGGGCGGCGGAGAGAAACGGATGAAGGGTCTCGAACTAGGTTTCAGGCTCCGGAGGACCGGAGAGAGCTGTGTGATCAGCGGATTGAAAGTCCCGACTGAATTCGGACTTTGGTAGGCAACCCCGAGGAATCGGTATCAACGAACTCTCGGCTCATGAACTTGCGAGCACTCCTGGTAGTCTCGGGGTTCGGAATCACATTGATAGGTGGAAGCTAACCATCCTGTGAATACAATTCTTTAGGGACTAATTGCCATGGAACTTTGACGTTCTAGAACTATGAGGTTATTGATTACTTTGTAAATAATCATATCTAATCAAGACTTCTCTACGAGAAGTGTCTATTAATTATTGCTGTATTAATAAAAGTACTTAGGCCAACCTAAGCTTGAATTTATTTGGTCACACCTAGGCCAAGACATTACAATATGTTTACTAAGGATTTATATCCTATCAAACAATAAAGATTTAGTAAAATAATTGCGTGGTTCTAGTTCGTTTTACTAGGGTACTAGGGGAAACTACGGATACCCGACTCAAGAGGATTTTCTTAGATTGTGAGATATTTCGTAGTTTGTGAGGACCATTCCAATTTGACCTTTGAGTCAAATGATCTGATGAAAAGTAATTCCAATTTATTCCAATTTCCAATATTTTCTTTTTTTGTGATAATTTCAAATGATACAAAGAATTATTTTAGTTAAAATTTTAAAAACAATTCAAATTTATTTATTTCATTTTTACCTCGCTTGCAAATAAACGATTTTTGTTCACTTGTTCTCATATAAAACTTAAAATGTATGTAAAGTTAAAAATCATTTACTCAAAGTCTTTGAAATCGTTTGGTTTTATTTAATGCATCGTCATTTGTCTGAGTTCGTCTCTTAGTTTGAATTTTAAAGAAGAAAGAATTAAGTAGAATACATTTTTCTTCTTTTGCTTTTGGATTGGATTATTTTTCTTCTTATACTTTTGGATTTAGATCATTAAAATAGTAGAAGAACCCAGTAAGTCTTACGTATTTTCAATTTCTTGTTTCGCACAAAATTTAAATTTTTTCTTTTCATTTTATTGTTATTCTGTTCTATTCTAATTTTCCAAAACCAGCAGTTTTTCAATACACTAGTGACGATATTAAGTTCCATGTTCCATTGCTCTATCTTTTATCATGTAATTAATTCAATATTTTAATTGCTTATTTAATTTTGAACTAATTTAATGACTAGATTTGATTTAATTTAATAATTAGATTTAATTCAATAACTAGAATTTTTAATAACAATTACGTTTTATAGTTGCCATATTTTTTAATTTTCACTATTAGTTTCATTAATATTTTTTGATGATTAAGATGCTTTCAATTCTGTGTTTTTAATTATTTTCTAATAACCGAATTTCGCTTATATAAAATTATCGAAAGAATTTGAAAGAGAATATTAATTGCATGCAGGGTAAATCATCCCTAAGGTTAGATATTTCATGAAATATATTTATTTTATGATTCAATGAGATATCATTTTAGCATAACTACATTTCTCACGTTTAAGAACAAATCTTTTTTCCTTCCTCCTTAGGATAAAGACAACTACTTTATGTGAATTCTTACTATTCTTACTTACCTACTTACTTAGTACTATTCTTAAACTTATTGTATTTATTCTTATATTGTAAACTACGGTAAATATTTTGAAATCTTAAAAATTGTCGTTATTCTTAAATTGTCAACTATTGTAACTATTGATAAATCTTAAAAAGATGTTTTTATTCTTGAAATGTCATATAAAATAAAAATTTATGCTACTTTTCCACTGAAAATCTAGTTTTTCCTAATTTCCCATAGAGTTAACATGTGTATCCGGTTTTACCTCATTAGTGGAGTAAAACCGGGTGGTTTGATAAAAAAATCATTAGTAGAAAAAGAAAGTAAAACTATGAATTTTCTTGAAGGATTTATTGCACTCTGATAAACAATGAATATTTTAGTAAAATTTGACAAGCTCTATGTCGAATAGTTTAGCTCCAGCAGGTCCTCCCGGTTTTACCCCACTTTCCCCTACATTTTTAAGTGTATTTTTAAAAGAATTTTTGAGTTTAAGTTAAGGAGTATAAAAATTTAAGTGAAGTTTATTTATATTTTTGCTTTTATTCAAATAGTTTTGTATTTTTTAATAAAAAAAATTTTTAAATTTTAATTAAAAAATTGCCATTTTGATTAGATAATTTAAATTAAAAATCAGTCCAAATTCTTTATTTTTCATGCATTTCCTTCATTCTTTTATACAGGGTGTCTGCTTTAATTGTAAGCCAATTGCTAATATCTAAACTGTTAGATTAATTAATTAATTTGACTAATAATTGAAAATTTTTACTTTGCGCCTTCAGCTGCCATTTACTGCTTGTTATTGAAACTCCATTCTCCGTGTTCTTGTGAATACTGTCAGGAAAAACGGCCATATTGCGAAGGTATGAACGTGATTAAAGCAGTACTTTAAAGTACCGTCAGTAGATAAAGGGTTAAAATGCACGTTTGTTTATTTGCGGGTTTCGAAACTGTGACGTCACGAAACTTGAACGAAAGGAGAAATATCTTTCGGACGGAAAACGAGCTTCCAACGTGGCAAAGGTCCAGATGTGCATTGTAGCTGACGGAGAGAAGTTTGAACATCGAAAATAAAGGCATCTTGTGATAACTAGTTGTTTTTTTTCTTTCTAAGAATGTTTCGTCACGTGTCAGTGTAGGAAATCGCGAACTAACAAATACGTATTTTAAGCGTTCTGTTCTAGGCATTTACGCCCACAAGGTGTCTTTTTGTACTAAATCGATGATGCTCTACAACTTTGTAATTCACTTTTTTCCTTTATCTCGTACCGTTTTAGAGATAATAACGTTAACTCCATCGTTTTCCACCAGGTGGCGCTGTAAGTGGTTTAATCCAGTAGCGCATAGTCACTTTACTGGCATATTTCCTTTCTTTTATAGTGGAGCATTTTCCAGCTATTTCAACGAAATTTTATTTTAAGTAATATTTTGTTTTCGCTGTACTCTCCTCCAGCCAGACTGACCACTGGGCATCAACTCCCCCTTTTGACCCCCGTCGTTATCTGAAAAGGCTACGGAGCGAAGTGGTTTCTGCTGAAGTATGATGCATTCCTTTTTTCTAGTCCCGCCCACTCCAAGGGTACGTGCATTTATATTGGTCGCCAAGAAAGACTATGTGTGGTCGGTGTTGTATGTTGCACTACATACGGTTTTAAGAGCCCCTGTTGAACTTTCTTATTTCGTTTTAGCTCCATCATCTAGAATATGGAAGAGGGAATAAATAAAACACTAAAAGTAATTTTTTTAAAAAAATAAGCTTTTATCAAAGTACTGAAAAACAGAAAATAATTTTTTTCATCAAAATATCGGTGATCAAAACAACTAATAATTGCGAAGCGCTTACAGAAATAAATACTTGAAATGAATCGAAATTTTAATTCCTAATATATCTTAATTTTTAACAATTATTTAAGAATTTTCTTTCTAATGATATGCAGTGTTGATTCTTTTCTTTATCGTATTGTTTTTAGCGATTTTACGATTTTAATTTTTATCTTAAGATTTCGTATCAAGAAATTATTTTCTACTTTTTAATAAAACAATAAAAGCGGGCTTTTGAAGCAAATATATAAATAAATTTCCATTATTATTAATTTTTTAGTCTTTCATATTTTTTCAAGATTCGTTATTATAATTATTAGAAACTCATGCAATTAATTTTTCAAAAATTCACTACCAGATGAGAACAGTTACTGTCCAAACAAAATTGAAATTAAGCGATTAGCAAATAATTAAGTACTTAAAATATTAAAGCATCGTATTTTCAACGGAAACACAGAAATTTTCAGAACGTCAGTTTTCTAGTATATCAGGAATCGAGCGAAAAATCGATCCAGAAAGTACATCTTTACAAAACAACAAGGAAGTCGAGTTTAACGAAAACGTGCAAAAACTATCCCGGTGCGCATTCTCTTTTTTTCATTTCAGGATCAGAACTGGCGTCTTATTTTAAAAATTTAGTCAGCTTTCAGGATAAAACTGTAAACTTTTATCAAGCCGAACGAGATCCTAAATTCGCTTTCAACACCTATATTAAAAATTCAAGGGGTCGGATATCTAGACACGCATGCAATTCTAAGGTAAATACGAAGCTCTCACTTTTCGTGCTTTTCAACATAACAGCTCTAATCCGAATGTTGCAGCTTCCCCGCTTCACATATTTTTCTCAAAAACTAGCTTTTATATCCCAAATCCGAATTCATATTCCCATTCCCCTATTCATGGCCACCAACAGGAACCGCCGCCTCTTTTTCGAGCTGAAATTGTAATACCTTCGCCAATAAAAGAAACAAGAAGAAATTGAGCTTACTGGAAAAAAGAGAAAGCGCAATATTCTCGCATCGTTACATGGGAAAAAAAGAGCTCATAAACACAATTACCAAGGGGTGGAGGGAATCGTAATACTCCCTTTTTGATAGCAATGCCCTCCGATGTCATTGGTTGGATTCGCTCGCATTTATGTGGGTTCGAGAGTGCTCGATCTTCATCCAGTGCATATAGAGTGAGGATTTTGGGACTTTCTGAAGCCGGGAAATGGAATTGCAGAACCCGTAATAAAAATCGTTATCCACCCTCCTTCCATACGATCCAGTAAAGTGAAGATGAAAAGCACGAGTTCGGTTCGAAATGGAAAGTTTTGTTTATCTCGTTTTTATTAAATAAATGATTAAATAAGTAAGTGTGAAGTAAACCTTTTTAAAAATCCCCAGGGAATTCTGAGGGAATCGTTTTCTGTTTAAATTTTGCGTTTAAGTTAAAAGATGTGGCTGAAATCTTTTGAAATATACCAAATTAACTTCATGCTAATATCTTGGATATGAATGATTATACTCTTGCTTAATTCTATTAAATATTAGAGTTGTATCATTGTAGCACATAGAAATAAAAAAATTAATTAAAAAAATCACTCTTGTATTAATAAACATGAATCAAATATAATTTTTCTTATCAAAAGCGTGGAGGTCACAGCAAAAATGATAAAAGCGTAAGGGGTTGATATGCATACTCTAAGTAACTTGAGATTTTTTTCAGAGCCTCACGCTTTTACAATTTTTATTGTGGCCTCCAGATTCTTGAAAAAATATTATTTTCATAAGATTTTTTACTTTTTAATATAATAATAAAAGTGTTTTTTCAAAAACCTTCTTTTATTTTTATTATTATTAATAATTAATTATTATTTATAATAATTATGTAATATTGCAATATAATTTCTGAAATCCATTGCTCGATGACGCCTCTTATGTAGAAACAAAATTCAATTAAAATTAATGGATTAGCAGATAAATTCTGAAAAGAGTATTAAAATATTGCATTGATATCAGGAACACATTACAAAATTTCAGATTTTAAATTTTTCATGCAGAATTTTTCATATGTACCAGAATTCAGAACTCTATAGCAAATCAGGAAGTGGAAATTTTCAATTTTGAAAGAAGTCGAATTTAAAAGCATGCATTTTTTTTCATTTCAGAATCAAAACAGGCATCTTATTTTGAAAATTTAATCGGCTTTCGGCTTAAAACAGTCACTTTTATCGAGCCCATTGATATCTTAAATTCACTTTCAACAACTACATTGAAAGTATAAGGGGAGGATATCAAAACTTGCATGAGTTTCTAATCTAGAAACGACTCTTGCATGACCTTAGTTTCGATACTTTTCAACATATAACTTTTAATCCAAATGCTGCAGCTCCCCACTTCACATGATTTTTTTTTCTCAAGCTACCTGCTTTTATAACCCAAATCTGAATTCATATTTCCATCTCCCTATTCATGGCCTCCAACAGAGATCACCGCATCTATTTCCAACTGAAATTGTACTAACCTTCTTTTTGAAATCTCTTGTGAAAAAAACTCCTTGTGCACCAACAAGTACAACACAAGGTAATTGTACTACCTTTGCCAATAATAATAATAAAAAAAAAAACCTCAAGACGATATTGAGCCTACTGGAGAAAAAGAAAGCTCAATATTCTCGCATCGTTGCATGAAAAAGAAAAAGGAGCTCATAAACAGAATTACTAGTGGGTGGAAGAGAAACGTGAAGTCTCTTTTTATACAGCAATGCCTTCCGATGTCATTGGTTGGATTCGCCTGCGTTTATGTGTGTTGCAGAGTGCTATCTCTCCATCCAGTGCATGTGGAGTGAAGATCTTGGAACTTTTGGAAGTTGGGAAATGGAATTGCAGAACCCATAATGGAAACCGCTACCCACACATCTTTCATATGAACCAGTAAAATGAAGATGGAAAAGTGAGTTGGTGTTCGAAATGAGGAGTTTTATTTACTTCGAGTTTAGTAAACAAATGATTGTAAAATGATTATGTTTCAAATCCCTAAGGGGATCCTCAGAAATTCTATTTCTGCCAAAATTT
Organism: Araneus ventricosus; assembly: GCA_013235015.1. Classification (NCBI taxonomy): domain Eukaryota; kingdom Metazoa; phylum Arthropoda; class Arachnida; order Araneae; family Araneidae; genus Araneus; species Araneus ventricosus. The sequence goes on along the minus strand of BGPR01006231.1, from coordinate 34,354 downwards.
TGCACTTAAGTTAAAAGGAAAGGATTGGAATCTTTTGAAACGCCCTAAATCAATTGATGCTCCCCTCTACTTTCTCGTATGTTAACCAGTGGTGATTCTTCGCACTGGCGTTAGAGGAGCTCACCTCGTATCTCGAAACCCTGAAGGATCTGAAAACCTGCCCGACATGCATCGCAATGCTAAGCCAACAGATAACGACATTGGATAGGGGGCCTCAGGACAATTTTGGCTTGTGCCCCCGTATTGTCAAAATCCGCCACTGGTCCTAACGCAAAATGAAGCGTTCTGTTCAAGATTCTGCATCCCCCGAAAGTATGACAGAGAGACGCCCAAAGCTCGCATATAAGTCACGTGCTGAGATGACTCAAGAGGCATGTGGCGTATACTGACACAGTAGGGGCGTTTCGTGCTTCATAGTATAAGTGAAGAAAACAGAGTATGTACTGTATGTCCGTCACGAGAACTCTCGCCGCCAAATTGTCTAGTTTATGGCGGTCGATATAGAAACAGGTTATCGTTGGAAGAATTCATTTCTAGTAGGTAGGAGTTCATTCAAATGTGTTCCGCCGCAAACTGGCGACAAGAATAAAAAATACTCCGACTTCCGTTGGATTCCTCCTATTCGAAATGGATCTACCCTAGCATAACCAGTTGCTATAGCGACCGCCGTAAACTGTGTCAGAGCTGTGTCATAGTGGTACAAAAAATATTGCATAAAAAATTAAATAAGTGTTTAGTACTGTTACACATACTTTAAGTCAATCGGAATTTTTTATAGTCACAATGGCTTAATTTCCTTATCGTTTTCAGTTTCTGATGCTTTTATGAATTTTCCCTTGACCTAGAGATTTTTTATACAAAAATATTTTCTACTGTTTAGTGCATTAATAAAAGCATGTTTTCTAAAACCTTTTCCTATTTTTATTTTCTTTGTTTTAATATGCACTGCAAAAACGAGGGATTTACCTATTACCTATCAATACAAGAAATTCTTTGTTTGAATTTATAAAGTATTCTAAATATTAGAATTAATATTTTTTTCTAAATACTACTTCGTTAATATTAAGCAAACTAAATATTAAAAAAATATACATCAAAATCTGGCAAAATCTTTTGTTAAAATAACAGTTTTTGATGTTTAATTTTATGCAAATAAGTAAAGTAATAATATCGGTGATTTCAGCACTAATAGACTTAGTTCCGCAAGCAGGATTAACTGATAATTTCCATACTTTCGCAAGCAACGTCTACCTCTCATGATAGTTTGTCAAGGCAAATCCGAGGCATAATTCCTTATTAGGATGAAATTTCCCAACAACAACCGCAAAATCTCCCTAGATTTCCCAGAAAAGCTTTGCGTCAAGCACCTTCGGCGAAAGTTGACAGCCATCGACGTTGTCTTGGACAGCATACAGTAGCATATAATAAATCAGTGAAATTTCTAGTTGTCTCATTATACAATTTATAAGTTTTAACATGATAATGCTTTATGCCTTTATCTGTAAACTGGGACATCTGAAATTCGTTTAACACAGAATGCAACTTTCCGTTGGACCTAGAACCACCAAATTTGGCACGTTGCTACTTATTGGATCGTCGGAGTTCACTAAGAAAAGATTTTTCACGATTTTAATGATTAATTAATTTAAAATTAAGTTTAAATTAAAGTTTTTTTCAGTAACATTGGAGCAGATTATCCCACAAAAGCCATTTTTACGCCACTTTAAAATTCAAAAAATATAAGCTTTCAGTGATATTACTTTTATGTCCGTTGTAATGAAATTCAGACCAATTTTATTGTTTCATCAAATATTTCACTTGTGTGTCTTTACTATTGTTAACGTTATAATAATGATAATAAAAAAAGAAAGAAATTGCTTTCTTTGGACATTAAGTCCAAAGCAAAATTTTCACTTTCGCTTTTATCTACATGATAATATTTTTAGGCTTGCAATATTTTCTGTAAACTGCGTGATGTCAAAATAGTCACTCACAGAATGTAAAAGTTGATGCAATCAAGCCAGACGAATCAAACCTAAAACATCATCATGCTACGATGTTTCGGACTAGAAGTTCGGACCTCGCCAACTTTGCATGAGAGTATATGATTGTATAGAAAAAGGTTTGAATTTTTTTACCAGTAAGTTTTGTAATTAAAAAAATACTTTCAAATTTATGGTGTGGCCCAGCAGGTAATGTTTGAAACGAATCGGAATTTTAAAGCAAATAAGAGTGATGAAAAGATTTTAACGATATATATTGAAATTACATAGTAGGCAATTATTGATAAAGGAGTTCGAAGTGACCGTCTTCTTTAACAGGGAAAGCAGTGAGGCAGTTCTGGAATCCATCCATCAAGAGGGAGCAGAATTCGTAGTCAATCAGGCGGACTACAGTCCTTTTGTCCGGCCAGTTCTTATTGTGAAACTCCTCCTGCCATGCCCGTTGCACTGCCGTAACATTTTCATGGCATTTCGAGAACAATAAACACTCGAATATCTGTTGAATATTTATTCATTTTCGCTTGTGACAATAACAACTGAACAACACACTTAAACTCACCGCTCGCTGACGAAACACACACTTATACAATTGCCCCTCTCTAATGATCATGCTCACCAAATTCGGTCTCACTTGCTCGCAGCTATTGCCATCTATTAGATTGTTTTTGAAACATTACCCGCTGGGCCACCCTGTGAATTAAACATTTTTTTCTACACGAGATGCTTAAACCAGCTGAACTACAATAAAATACATTGTTATTTCAGTTTGTCTTAATGTTTGTTACTAAAAAACTGCTAGTATAGAGATTAAATGAAAATCAATAAAAATAATTTCTTTTTGGAAGTTGGGGAAGGAAAAAGGGGGCCCCGAAGATTATATTTCCTATAGAGCCCTGCAGAGCTTAATTCGGTCCTGGTTACAGCAACAGAATTTCCAAAGTTTTTATGTTTTTGATTCAGATTACCCTGAGTTTAGAAATTATTTATTTGCTCGTTTGAATGAAGCTGCGTTGATCATTTCTATAGATCAGCAGAAATAATTGAAAGTTGAAAACCCTGACGTGCATCATTATAATTTTCCGTTGAGGTATACCACTAATTAATAAAATAAAACACAATAATTGGATAGAAAATTCTTTAAAAAAATACCAGAGATCTCTTTAAAAATTAGAAACATATACTACAAATGAATAGAAAAAATAATAAAATATAAATTTAGCACTATAAGAAGGGACATAATTACGGAAATCGGCTTCTAACTTTCTTTTTTTTGTTAACGTTTCCGTTAAGAAAAAAACTCGTAATTTCTCTTGAAGGAAGAAAAAAAATGAGTTTTTTCATCTGTTTTTCAAAAAAATACAGACTCCGAAGAACATTTCGAAATTTTCCTAATCCCGAAGTATTGTTTTAATCCACAACTTGAGCCGAGCATGAGGTTCAGTTATCTCATTAGCTAAATGATGTCCGTTGAGGATACAAGGAACTTTTCTGCCTCTCATTAAGGAACATGTCCTCATTATTATTAAGGTTATTTTCCCGTAAAATGAAGGGATAAATGGATGTAGAAAAGAGCAAAATCAGTTAAAAAGTATAATGAAAAATATCAGTTTGCATGCTTTGCTGATATAGCGTTTTTGTTAATAAGATACGTTTTCCCAATGTAATATATAATCATCCCTTGCACAAAATAAATTTAATAATAATATAGTTAATAATTAGAACATAATTTAATAATAAGAATTTTGATTAAATTGATAAAACAGTAGGAATGTTCTCTGCTCATTCTTACTTACCTTACGAATTACTTATGACTATATTAACACAACAAGACTCGTTTTGTGTTTCATTTCGTACTATAATAAATAGAATCAAATATGCATCCTGAAACTCTTATTGTTACATTACAAGGTAGTTCAAATATGACCGAGACTGACTTGTGTGTAAACAAGCCGTACCGCGCAGTAACTCCGCCACCTTGAGAGAGTGGAGCCACAAAATCAACCCTCCCTCCTGCTCGGGTTAGAACCTGTTCAGTTCTGTCTGGGAGTTGCTAGAGTGATGAGCGAACAGAAGGTACCGCTGAGCGTGGAACAACGCATTGTGATCAAATTCCTCTTTGGAAAAAATGCCCCATCGTCTGAAATTCACTACAGACTCCAACAACAGTAAGTGAAAGAGTGTCTCATTGGCTCGAGCATTTGGGTGGTGTAAAGCAGACATTCACGGTTGGACCGTTCCACATCATTTAGAATGCGACACACCAGATCTTTCACGTTTTAAGCCCATCCATTTAGGTGGGTCATTCATGGAGGCACCATGCCAACGACACATCCAGTCACTTCAATCCCATAGGGCTACTGTACCTAACCCCCTCCGCTTTCAAAACTGGACCCTCCGCCCCACTTTCCCCAGAAAGCTTCACTCCCCCTCCAACATTTTGTGGTTTTCCCTTTTGTGAGAGAGGCTCGCGCCCTCCCACGATCGAATTTCAGTTTTAGGCCCGGTGCACACTAGCCGGTTCGTGTCGTTGAAGCTATAAAAATAACAATAGTAACCCCCATTCCCTCTGTGTGACTCCACAGGGGGCAGGGGGTTGCTATTGTCATTTTTATAGCTTCAATGACAGAAATCCGCTAGAGTGCACCGGGCCTTATGTCCCAGCGCTCTGAATGGAAAACGGTGTCGGGTGAACATCCGAACATTTTGACCATACCGTGCCAATTCTCATTGGATTTTGGCATTAATGACGGGGTTTGGAGGGACGCGTTCCAAATGGTGTGGAACAGAGTGCTCGTGAATGTCCACCTTAAGTGATTTCGA
>BGPR01006231.1:17179-29521 GCA_013235015.1 Araneus ventricosus | reverse complement strand
AAAAAGTAAACTTCTGTCGAAACTTTAAAGCAACAAATGGTTTCAGATTAACCCGAACGATTTTTTTCATTGCCACAGCCCACAAACTCCTAAATGGGCCGAAATATCTATCTCACTTTACCCCTCCGAATGGGAGAGCCTGACATTTATGAAGAGGATAAAATATTTGGATAGGAAATTTTTCCGCTGCAGCCCATAAGTCACGTCCACCGAAAGAAGCAATCTGAACCTCTCCAGCGGCTCAAGTTTGAAAAATTTCCACTAAATTGCCAGAGTAAACTGCGAGGCAGACTCACCAAACGAAGGTTTGCGGAACGTTATTTCCCCTTTTCCACATATTTTTATCCTTCTAGTGGAAATATGAGACTATATCGAGGTAAAGATAAGGATCCGACCTAAGTTTCGCTTCACATCATATGGTTCAACATTTTAAAATTAATAATGTATATTAATAAAGCATAATATTTAATTAATATAAATAAAACAGAAAAAACAATAATATATATGTAGGAATTGTATTTTTCCCCGTCTAGCTTAAAAGCGTAAGTTTAATTCCTTCCTAATAATAATTTCTCACTTTACGAACATGATCATTTGAATATTGTGGTGTCAGCGGAAAGTTATCGGATGATAAGGATCACGCGCTTTCTCACGGTAATCACGTGATGCGTAGGTGTAAGCTCTCCGTTAAAACCCAATGTAATGTTTTAATCGGGGGAGACGACTTTTTGAAATCCAACGAAAAAGACATGCGGTAGATGCGAGCGTAACGAGTTAACAAGGTTTCATCCCTGTTAGCACGGCGGCGATGGGTGATGGCTCTAAATAATGCTGTTAACTGTTAATTAAACCTTTTAACGAGATTTAAACTTAAGTGAGAAACAACCCTAAATCTTTACTGTCTAACTGAAAATAATTATCTGTGTAAATACTTTTCTCATTTCATAACATGTTGTTTTAATTAATAAATAATTTAGTTTTAACTCCTGTTTCTCATCCTTTATCTTTGGTGCATTACCCCTAGAGTGCCCATAAGATAATGCTTTTTCTAAAAGTTATGTTGGCTTCGGCCTGGATTAGAATAATAATTTTCTATAAAAATTGGATCCTCGCCCGGGTTTATACGTATAATCGAAATTTTACTAAAAAACTTTGATTATTACAAATTTCATGCTTCTAATGTACAATACATTCATTCAAAAATAATAATTTTGAATTTTTTTCAAGATAGTACTAGCGTATTACTACATAGTATTGGAAACAATAATTAAATTTTGAAATGAAACATTTTTCATAAAAGTGAGGAAAATCAAACATTTATTGTATATCTTGAGTACTAAATATGCATATCTTATTTTACACGATTTACGTGCATGCTGATAGGCCGTTACTTGGAAACGGCAGGGAGGAAAAGAACGTTAACTACCCCGTTTTCTAGGGAAAGTTCTCCCCTTAATAGGAACTGACAAATAACGACGGAGGCAGAAAATTTGCGAATTTTAGAAAAGAGAGAAAATGACGTATAACCGAAGCTTTGTGTCACATAAACGAAGTACTTTATCTTCACAATAAATACGAATGAATCGGGACTCTGACGAAACGACGTATATATGAGAAACGTATAAACGGTGCTTAACTGTAAATAAAACAGAATCAATGCCAATTTTTTTGGCACGATATAGAAATCCAAACTACTGAATAGATTAATAAAATGAAGCATAAGGAGGGTTTTAGTGAAAGTTTTCGTAACAATTAATTGCATACAGTAATGCACCATTTATACGTCTTTCAAGGGACTGATGTAAAACAACGTATAAATGAAAAGACGTATAATCGAAATTTTATCAAACAACTTTGATTATTACAAATTTAATGCTACTCATGCAAATTCATTTAAAATCAATAATTTTAGAGTATTTTAAGATAGTAGGTGCTAGTATACTACTACATAGTATGGAAAACAACAATTTAATTTTGAAATTAAACATTTATTTAAAATGTTAATGTTAAGTGCATCATTATGAATCGAATTAAGTTCATTGAACGTTTCTTCACTATTCTTTTGACAATAGAAATAAGTTAGAAGTTTTTCAATGGAGTCTATTGCGTCTTTAAAGAAATGTGGAATAACTTCATCACCATCGCTTAAATTAGAACCAGACAATTTAACTTCTATTATTTCATCAATTGTGAATAATTTTGAAGTCATGATATCATTATCACAGTTCACAATGCAAGAAAGGAGGAATTTTTCACATTTTAGAACGGAGGAAAACGACGTATAATCGAAGCTTTGCGCCGTATGAACGAAGTACTTTATCAGTACAGTGAATACGATTGAGTCGGGACTATGATGAAACGACGTATAAATGAGAAAAGTATAAACGGTGCTTAACTGTAGTTAATTTTTTATAAATGAAAAAAACTATCTCCATTGCGCATGTGTAGTTCAAATTTTTCTGCTGATGCGCCTACAAGACTAAACAATATTAATCATTGAACAACTTATGAAATAAATTAGCTTTTGGCGGTTTTTTAAAAATCGTTTGTTTCAACAGACATTCTCATTTTAATTTAAAAAAATTTCAGAAGATAAAAGGATTTTGTATATTATAGTGTTTTATATAAAAGCATTTTTAAATAACAAATATTTGACTTGGAATTAACTTTATCCCGAGCAACGCCAGATATATCAGCTAGTTATTAATAAAATGAAAGATTTTTAAGGAGTACGTTCTTAATAGTGTAATAAAAGGTAGAAAATAATTTTTTTGACGAAAAATCTGCAGGTGAAACCAAAATAGTAAAGGCGTTAATGCGCTGATAGAAATACTTAGTGATTTGGAATTTCAATCACATTCTAAATATATTTTAATTTTTAATATTTGTTAGTTTTTTAAATTTAGAGAGCATTTTTAATATTTTTTAGAATTTTCTTTCTTATGATATCCGTTAAGGCTTAATTTCATTATCGTATTGTTTTCAGCACCTCACGACTTTGATTTTTGTTTTGGACTCCAGATTTAAGATTTAAAAAGTATTTCCTACTTTTTAGTACATTGAACATTTTTTATATTTTTATCATTTTTTATTTTTTAGTCTTTAATATGTTTTATAATTCATTATTATAAATACTATGCAATGTCGGTATTAGTTCATATCGAATTCATTCACTATGAGATGGTGCTTCTCACGTGGAATCAAAATTAAATTATGATTTAACGATTAATTGCCAATTAATTTCTGAAAGTATCAAAATATTGTATCGTCAATGGGAGCATACAATTTTACAGAATCTTAAAATTCTAGCATAATAAAAAGTCAGCGAAAAATCGAATACGAAATTCCAACTTTGCAGAAATGAAAGAAGTTAAATAAGCGCATTTGAAAACATAATTAAGACAGCATCGATTCTATAACAATATTTTTATTTGTTTTGTCTAGAAAATCAATATGCTTAAATCAGAACTTCTAAAAGTATTGTGTTCGAACATCAAACGGCCTTACATGCTTGCATTGTGGGATTACATGCCGTATTTCTGTCTGGTTGTTCATGATTAGTTAAGAAAAGTAATTAAAAGAATACCTTGATGTAGGTCTGTTTCGCATAAATTTTCTTGTTAATTTTATTTAAATAATTACAGTTTTGTTTATTATTAACCGTAATTCATTGTTTATTAGGTTTACACATCTAGAGGAATCACGGACAAAAATCGTTTTATATAAATGCAATCGAAGAATAAATTATGTTCCTGCCAATAAAGGAAATTGATTGATATTGTGATGTCATTTGGTTTAGGCTAGTATGTAATATTTTATGTTTTCGTACCCTAGATTTATTCTATTTTGTCGATGCTATTTTGACTTAACCTGTATATTCCGATACGTCTTTACCCGGCTATAACGCTATATTCTCTGCATCCACAGTTTGAGGGGTATCATCCAGATCTGATTGATATTCGCCACACCCCGGAAAGAGGATTAATAGACACTGCGATTTCTCTACATAGCTTCTTACAATGATGCTTCTTAAAAAATGATTACATCCTACTAGGTTTAATACTTCTTAATGAATAAAAGCATCCATTATGATTCGCTTTCATAACATCGAATAACGTTCTTAGTGTTCAACAACCAGCTGTAAGTCAGAAAGCAGAACATGTTGTAATTAAAACGAAACTTACCTTGAAAACGTACTCCATTCTTTCTTACCACCAGCCTCCTCACTTCTGTTCCGCTGCCTCCAGACGACCCCGTATCGCTGAAGGACCCCCTCATCTCGCTAGAGGGCCGAGGAGGCAGGGAGCTCCTCCACCGAGCTGGCAGCGTGGCTGTGTTGCTGCCTCCATAGCCTCCTTTCGGGGAGGGCTGTTGCAGCTGAGGGGTGAACCTCCCACTCAAAGGTCCGCTGGGATGCTCCTGGATACTGTGAAGGGCCCTCCTCTGTCTGTCCATGGTGGAGGATGAGCTTGAGGAAGATGAGGAGGACAACTGGTTGCCAGTAGCCGCCATGGCGTCGGCCAGCAGCTCTGGGGGCGGCCCCTGCCTGGGGTTGCCCAGCCTCCTCAGCTCAGAAACATCCATGGACCTGCTGTTGGGCAACTGCTGCATTTGCTGTTGCTGCTGCTGTTGCTGTTGTTGCTGAGAGGAGGAAGAGGAGGAGGAGGACTTGGACTTGTCGGATTTTTTGGAGGAGCGCGAGGAGGAGTTTGGAAGCTCCGTGAGGGAGATCTTCTTCCCCTCAGAGGAGCGACCGCCCGGCAGGCTGGTGCTGCGGTGCATGGTGAAGCGTTTGATGCTGAAGGGCATGTTGGTTGGCTGCTGGCCGCCTGGGCTCACGGGAAGATCGTCAGTTGATGGAGTTTCAAATGATGATTGATTTCACCTTCCTTCTGGGTACTTGTATCTGGAACGTAAAAAGTTAATTTAAACACCAGTGAAAGTGATATAAAAACTAATGCGATCATAATATGATACAAGAAATGTCATGCAAAAAAACATGTATCATTAAATGTAAAGGATATAACAACAAAAGACGAGTCATAGTTTGTCACAAAATACGCCAGCGCTTTTGAGACAGATCATTCAATGACCTCAGGGAAAATTCATGAGCATCAGACGGCAGGACAACTGACCAACATAAGCGGAAAGAGAACAGTTAACTTCCGAGCGGTAATACGAGTTCAGAAAGCAGAAGCCGGGAAAAAAGAACTTTTTAGTGAATTGTTGACTCATTAGAGGGGCATTCGTGTCCAAACGAACTGGAAAACTTTCCTCGGGCAATGTTTTTTTCATGACAATGTTCACCCACATTCTGTTAATTCGAGTGGAATGTCCTCACGCATTCCTTTAAGGTTCAGAACTTTCACCTTATGATTTTGCAGAGTCCGGTGAACTGGAGAGATCTCGCGAAGACAAACATTCCAGATGGACGTTGACATTAAGGAAATAGTTCGGAAATGATTGTCAGGAAAACCGCAAAACTATGATGTCTGCTTGGTATTCTTTGATACATGTCTCAATAACTATAGCAAATATTTTTGAGATAAAATATATATTTTAACTTTACAGTTCACAGTTTCTGAAACATTACCCTAACAGATATATGAACTATTTATCCTCGAAGATACATCATGAGACGAATTCGGTATCAAACAGCAAATATATAAAAATATCTTTTCAGTAATGATATTTTAACTTGTAATAATGAAATATAAATGGAAAACAATGGGTCAGATATTAACCAAAAAATAATATATAATAATATATTTTCACATGAAGACATTCTCGTCTTTTTTACAATTTCCTTTAAAAAAACTGCAGAAAATATGTGACACAAATACCATAATAAGCAAAACATGAAGATTACTGTCCTGAAACTGAAAATTTCATATAATTTCATTTGCGAAATTCTCTCTGGGCCTCTGTCAGTAAGCTCCCCATTTCAAAGTTCCAGTATGGTTTTTCCAAACTTGGAAGAAATTTTTTCTCCCTTGAATATGAGTTGTAAATTTGAACATATTTATTAACATTTTAATAATCCATAATTGATTTGCCAAACTACATCACAAGTCGTCGAATATTTTTTGTTGTAAATACTTTTCTGTCAGTTATCAGTAACGAAAATGTGACTTATTAATGAATAATATTTTTGAAAATCAGCTTGTGGCTGGCATCCATCCACATTTCTTGTAAAATTCAAACAACTTAGCATCTGATCATCAGTATATCCTTTTTTGTATGAAAAAATAACTTAATCGGCTTCGTAAACACTATTTAAAGGGTAATGAAGGCAGTTTTTCATGCAAACACATCACATAGTAGAAAAGTCAGTTGAAATCAATTATTAATTGTTGTTACCAAGCACAACAATTAATAATTGATTCAACTGAATTCATGGTTCTACCATTGCGTAAGCTTTTACTAGATTATAGCTGTAATGTCTATAATGGGGTCTGTTTATCAATATATTTTCTATAAGTAATGAGTAGCACAACCAAGATGTGAATGGTATCCGGGGTCATCTTTCCCAAAGATTTAAGAAAGCTGTGGAAAGAAGGATAAACAGCAGAACCCGAAAGTAGTGGGAAGTGAGCGTCTAGAGACCATGAGGACATTAGTATATCTTAGCCGCAGTAAATAGTCGATGGGAACATTATATCCGGACACCATCTCCATCTCCACGAACGTGTGCACTGATAGCGTTTTGCCATGGTGCCCGAAGAGTCGTTAAGAACAGGTGGGAGAGTGATTTTGCGAGTTGGCTGTTTGATGGTAATTAAATTCTCAATGCTTTGGGGATAGAATTGGAGTGAGACTTTGCTGTTGTCATTTCTTTTGAGAGATTTAAATACACGCCATGATGGGAAATGGCGAGGGAAATCTACACCGGAAAAAGCCTATAAAACTGACTTTACACTAAATGAGCTGACGGGAGCGATCGATGTTACAATCACAGTGCACGGAAGCTGAAAAATGACATCAGTGATGACGTACTATTTTCCAGAAATGATAGGTTATTTAAAGAGACATCAGAAGATTTCTCAAGTTTATCATAATTTCGTCTGGATTTCAGTCGGAGGAGTTCTAAATTCTTCCATACTTCCAAGTCTAAAGTGAAAACCAATACCAACAGCCTAGACGTGAAAAATAAATAACAAGAAAGGCCATATTTTTTGAAAAACAATTTCTCCAGAAAAATTTTTTTCCTCTGCCAAAAGATATCAGCAGCAGTGCAATTCCGGAATTTTAAAATAAAGATGAAAAAGGGAAAAATAGTTTCGAAGACAAGAGCACTGGAAAACGAAAAGAAATGAAAATGCAAACAACAGATGCATAGGGGTGACCTGCCCCTGCCAGCTGTGACCTTGAGGAGAGGCATCAGCATATGGAAGAATCCTCTCGAATCGATTGTGAGAGAATGGGGCTTTTTCCTGGTTTCTGAGCCAGGGGCTCTTCCACACGCCCCTCCCAGTGTGGTGTAGAAGGTGATGTCGAGAGCGTTTATTTCTGCTGCTTGAGCACGTCTGCACTTTCCCCGGAGCACTGTGCCTCGGAGAAAAACGGATAATGTGCCCCTAACCTCTCTGGGAGGAGGAGGTAGAAACCAATAGTTCTCCGTGTTCGAAAGGGGATGATGGGATTTCTAAGTGGAAATTCTATAGTTAGTGGGTTATTTTTAAAGGACTTTTCTTCTGAAATTCCCTTAAACGACGTGATTAACTTCTCTCTAAAACCCTCTCGTTGAGAAAGAGTAGTATGGTGACTTTTAGTGCCAGCTCACACTGTTGAAAACGGCTGACTTGATAAGTTAAGATGGAAATTGCTGATAGAGATAAAAAGCGTATCTGGAGGAAGGGAGTTTTTGAGGGAGGTTTTAGCTGTAATGTCATTCGAAAAACATAATCCCTGATAAAGAAATCTATAATTCTGAATAGTTCGTTAATGAGACATAGATGAATATGCTACTTGTAAAATTTAGTTACTTCAAATCAAGAATACTTTGATGTGCTATTCTGAATAGTTCGTGAATGGGACACTAGACAGGAATATGTTATTGATAAAATTTAGTCGCTACAAATCAAGAATGATTTAATCCGCGATTCTGAATAGTTTCTGAATGGGGCACTAGAGAAGAATGCATCTCTATATATAAACTCAACGTATGTATGTATATATGTTTGCTCCAGCATCACTTCGAAACGGCTGGACCAATTTTGATGAAACTTGGTACACAGGTTCCTTATTAGCCGACTTGAAGTATTGTAGGGGTAAACAAGCCCTAACGCAGTCCCTCAGGGTAGAAAGGGGCAAACGTTTCAAAATGCATGTAATAAATAGGCCGATTGACAAGTTTGGTGATTTTAATGAAACTTGGTACCCGTTTCTCAACATCCGACAATAAATACTGTATGTGTAAATATGTCCTAACCCAATCCCACACGGTAGAATGGAGAAAAAGTCTCCAAAATACATGTAACAATTAGGCCGATTGACAAGCTTGACGACTTCGGCGGCTTTGGCGATTTTGAGGAAATTTGCTACTCATACTTCTAAGTAAACAACTAAAAATACTATATTGGCAATTAACGCCAATCCAATTCGTCAGGGTAGTGTAGGGCATAGTCTTTTAAATACATTCGATAAACAGGTCGATAGGTATGAAATTTGACATAGATGGGACAATTGTGATAATACTGGACACATGTATTCCTCATACGTTTTTCAGTGGCTTATTAATATCATCTGTGAGTAAATAAACGCTAACGCAATCCCTGAGGTGGGTAAAGTCGTTTAAATACATCTAACAAATGGGCCGATTGACATGAAAATTGAACGACTGAGGATTTTTCTGACACAAGGTATAGATGTTTCCTCAGACTAAAAGTACTATCAGGGTAAATAAACGCTAATCTAATTTCTCAGAGTACGGTGGGGCAAAATCGTCAAAATACATGTAAACTCTTGAGCTGATTGACATGCTGTTGGATATAGCTAGGGCGATTTTGAAAAATTATGGTGCATTATTTATAATTTTCCAACTGAAAATATTGTAGGGATAAATAAACACCAACCTAATCTCTGAGGTTGTGTGCGACAAAGTAATTTAAATACATGCGGCAAGATTGACATGAAATTTGATAAGACTGGAGCAATTTGATGACACTTGATGCACGTATTCTTCATAGTCAAAATAAAAGCACTTTAAAGGTAATTGAATACTAATCGAATACCTGAGGTAGGGAGGAGCAAAGACATAGGCTTACTGAACCGAAACTCGATATTGCTGTAGCGATTTTGACAAAACTTGGCACGCATGTTCCTCATTAAACGTCATAAAGTACTGTTTCAGTAAATAAGATAGAACCCAGTCCTTCAGTGCAGGTTGGAGCAATGTCTCCGAATGACAAGTAAAAAAAGGACTGATCGAAATGAAACTTAACTCAAAGGTTTCAACGTGTCGAACTAAAAATATGGAGAGGTTAAATATTTTCTTATCAACCATTTAGGATGATAACTACCGAGAAGACATATAGAAATATTTATTTAGAACTGCTGGAGAAATTTGGGTGAAACATGCTCATTAGTTGATATATGCACTTTAATTGTTGAAATTTTAGTTCTAAAATTACTCCCACATTGTTCACCAGCGAAAAGAAAAAAAATATTGTGTTGAGAAATTGTCTGTATCTCGCACACTTCTGGGTTGAGTCCATTTGTTAAATGTCTTTCAATGACTGGATGCCAGTCATTGAAAGACATTTAACAAATGGACCAATTAGCAAGAAAGCTTGATGTCCTGGGTTTCTAAAATAATAAGGTGCCCGGATGCCAAGAAGATTGGCTGACAATGAACGAAATACATGCAATATTCTATACTAAAATATATGATAAATGAAATTTTTTTTTGTAATATTTATAAATTACTTTACTATATTTATGAATCATTTCATTAAAATATTTGAGAATTATTCTAGCAATAAAGTAACATTAGTAAACGTTATGTTAGCTATAAAATGTTGTTCAATTTCCTGTCTCAAAATATTTTGACATGAAAGAGACCGGGCAACGCCGGGTACTCTGCTAGTCACTCATAAAACTTAGTTGCTATAAATCAAGAATGTTTTAATTAGCTGTTCTGAATAGTTCGTGAATGGAGCGCTAGAGAGGAATATGTTACATAGTAAAACTTCGATTAATCGTCACTGTTAGGACCAGGGCTATGACGGATAACAGAAATCTCTTAATACATATGTATGATTTAACTGCTGGCTTGGGGCGAAAATGAAAATAAAACCCTTTAAAAGTGATTACTGCATGCGTGTCGTATTTAATATTGCAAAACGATCTATATAAACTCAAATATAACAGTAGTAATGTACAGAAATGCATTGTAATGCTATAAACCTACATTACTTTTTAGATGATGACGGATAACAGAAACTGACGGTTAATTGAAGTTTACCTGCACTACAAATCAAGAATACTGTTACAAACATGGAAAGTCGCTTCCCAGCAATGTTAGTCTTATGGTTGTGAAGAGAGTTTTATTGAGGTAAGCATGGGGTGACTGGAAGTAGCCAAGCCTCGACCCCTGACCTTGGCAACAAACTTGACGATCATCTTGTCGACAAATTTGGCGACGAAATATGGGATTTCAAAGGTGCTGCAATTTCCTCGATATCTCTATTAAGAGAGGAGATACTCTTGAATGTACTAGCTAATTCCATGTGACGTCACGGCCTGCCGGGGGAGACTATGTAAGGAGTGCGCTTGGATCACGGAGTGAATGTTAATCGACTGAGATCGCCTTGGAGCGCGAACTAGTTTGGAATCTTTCTTTGGAGTTCTATCCGCTGTGCGAGCTAGTAAGCTGTTAGATGCCGTGCGGTATTGAGTATTAGTGTTGTTGATCGACTAGAACGACTTTGGAGTTTCGTCTGCAGTGCTGGAAAGCCGGTGAGCTGAGCGCTATTGAAAGTGCTGTTATTGTCGCTATTAGTGATTTGCTGACTGTGTTTCTAAATCTTAAAGTACTGTTACTGTTATTACTAGTGAATTGTTGTCTGTTTGTGCTGCTAATCTGTGCAAGATCTATCGTTCCTGTTACCTGTGCTACGTGTTTTCCTGCATATTTGTGAATAAACCTTCATTCACCATTATCCTGCGTGTTGGACTGTTTACACAATACACCCACAGAACGATTTTTGTAATAATACTTTAATCGCCTGTTCCGAATATCTCGATAATATGACTTTAAAAAGGAATATATTACTTATAAAATTAGTAACTAGAAATCAATAATACTTTAATCAGCTATTCAAAATAGTTCGTGGATGGGACTTTAGAGAGGAATATGTTAAAACTGATAACTACAAAACAATCTCTGATTGAAGAATTTGGTGATTATTCAAATTAGATCTTGTTGCTGAAATAGAATCCAGATTTTAAAAGTAAAAATTTGGAGATAAGAAAGGAATTCGTCATGACAACTTAATATTCTAAAAGTATATTGAATGCAGTTGAATTGTTTAACTCAAAAGAGGATGTAATTCTTTTTTATAAATACTTCAACACTACTACTAGTACTTCGTACAAATACTACTTTTCTTTCAATGTACATTCTTTGTAAATTGAAAGAAAATTCGGTAGTATAGATGAGTTAACTGCTTTGTTTATAAACAGACATCTGAAATTATAGATTAATAACCTCCTACTTTATTAATTTCCAAATCCATGTGGGTACTATTTCGGATGTCAAGTTCATATGAATTCTATATTTACTACACATCACTCCGAATTTTCGGTTCTTTTTCTTATAAATTCGTTTCGTATTTTAATATCTTTAAGAGATAGGTTTTAAATGTCAGTATATATTAGGATTTAAATTTAAAATAATTGCAATAGGGACAGTTTATGCTTATGTTATAAACTTTAACTCGGGTCTCTTCACATTTTGAGTCTGCATGGCATCGCGTAATTGCTACTCGCAACGGTAAGAAATTTTTTTTGTTGATTGAAATGATTGTTTAATTTCTAATACATATTTTATTCGATATAGTATTCCTGGTCCATATATTAGAACTTAGATTGTATTTTTTATTCATTCTTAAACTTTATCGAAATTATTTAATATTTAATTTTCTGTTGAGATCGGCATCATTTGCATTATCTACACTTCGGATGATAAAACCAAGTGCCAAAATTCACCCCTTACCTGGCTGCGTCTTTGAATTATAATGTTCCTATACACACGGACAGACAGGAACGTCTTATCTAATGGGCTACATGGCATGTCTTATCCACGGACAGACAGGACGTCTTATCCAATGGGCTACATGG
>BGPR01006231.1:0-17169 GCA_013235015.1 Araneus ventricosus | reverse complement strand
GCAATACAAACAGACAATGAATAACTAATAATAACAGTAACAACACTTTAAATAACTATCCAGCTTGCAAAAAAGCCTCAAAGGCGTTCAAACACACTCCAAAGACGTTCAAAAGGTGTTCGCACTCTAAAGACGTTCAAAGTTGAAGTCCTTCGCACTCTTAAGACGTTCAAAGTTGAAGTCCTTCGCACTCTTAAGACGTTCACTCGTCTCAGAAACTCCAGGTATTTACAGTTTTCCCGGCAGGATGTGACATCACATAGAAATCTTTGGAGAAATCCGGATCTCGGCTCCTATGAGAGATAGGACCTCAATTCTTGCATATTCAAGAACCTTAATTTTTGTCGCCAAATAGTCGCCAGGATCGGGGTGTCATTGACTGGCGCTTCCCCTGCATTTAATAAAACCTCTGTAAATGTCTCTTTTTAACCATAGGACTTTATGGCTGGGAGCAACATTATGAGTTCGAAACAATACTTTCTCTTTGCGTGCTTCATATACGAGAATGTGAAAAAAACTAGAAAAGTAAAATAATGAACAGCGGGATGTGTCACAGAGGATAAAACTTCTTTTTTGCCATTCTTTATATATAAAAATCTCAGGAGAATAACAAAGAAAAGAATATGTAACCTCGGTAACCTTCAAACCCTCAGTGAAAAACCACCAAGTTTGCCATAGATGGTGTTCCAAAGATGCCGAAGCATTTTCTTTTCTTCCTGAAACTTTTCTCTTTTCTCCCAATCTCCCAGAACTCGATCAATATTTTATACATTTCGGAAGATTTGAATTTCCGCCGCGCCGGCGAAAAAATGGCGGGAAAAAAAAGAACTCTGTTTCCGGGAAAAAAGCTTCCGAGTCGGAGGTCAAAGATGTTTGCGGAGAATACCACGAACAAGGGGGACTTGTTTGACGTGAAAAATTCAATTGGACGACCCCTGTCTGTTCAATATTCAGAACCTGATTCCAATTCAGACACATTCAGGTAAATTGAAAAACTAAATTTCATGTTCCTTTCAGAGGAAGTGCATTTCGGAACTTCTTTTGAAGTTCTACGACGCAATGGGACGAATTGGAGGAAGAAATTTTATTGTAATGCTCGTATTGACTGCAGGTTTGTTGCTTAGGAAATTCTATGACTAGAAATATGTTCAACTGTAAAATTATACAGTGGCAATTGACTTATTTGTAGCTGACGAGACCACAATAAAAATTTGATTTATCTGATTATAAATAATACATAAGGCGTCCTTTCTAGCGTGGCGCAATAGCTAATTTTTAAACCGTTAGAGGTAGGCCTATACTTCCAATTGGAAAAATGTTCTTTTGACGTAAAAAATTATATTTTATGTTATTATAGTCGATAAATATACTGCTGAAAAAATTTTAAACGTAAATTTTTACGTAGTCCGCTCGTCCTATCAGTCATATTTAATAAAATATTCTTGACACTCTAATATTTATATATTGTTCTCTTTCTACAAATTTTATAGAATTTTTAAAAAGTTCTCCGATGAACTTGATATTTTTCATATGTCTCCTGGTATTTTTAAATCGAATTTTTTACAACTTTTTAATACGTGATCTGTTTTATTTTGCCTTTGGCAGTCGAATGTATTTAATTTTCAAGATTTTTATGCGTTTTAAATTTCCGTGTTCTGGTGTATTCAACCGTTTTTTTGGTGTTTTTTCATTGGGTTTGTGTTTGATTTATGTACTCTGCAATTGATTTTTATCTCTCATGTGCATTTTCTTCAAGCTTTCAAACTCATAATGTGTTTTTAAGGATTTAGTGCTTGTGTATATTTGACTTTTTAATCCTTGCTTTTATGAATACGTCTTTTGATTTTATCTTTTAAATTCAAAAAAATTTAATGTGTTTTTATGATATTAATATAACAGTATACGACTTTTAGAATCCTAGTGTGTCTTTTAATGCTTTTGAGTTTGCGTGTTTTCGTTTTAAATTATTTATGTGTTTGCAAAATTTTTATGGTTTCATGCTGTTATTTTCTCTGTATTCTCATAATTCACTCATTGTGGCTTCTGTTCTCTGTGTGTTTGTCGTTAATTGCACTCTGCAAATGGAGTTATCTCTGTAGTGTGCTTTTCTTTAAATAAATAAATATTTTAAACAAAATAGTTCCAATCTTCTGCGACTATAACTGACCGATTGACTAGAGCTTTGAATGTCACTATTTTAGATTTTAAACTATTTCAATGGCCGCCTTGAGGAAGACGCGCCCAATCAAGGAGCAACACTTTCTCGACAAGGCCGTTGATTGGCTTAAATTAAAACAATGAAATTCAAAGATTCATAACTTGCACATGTTTAGTCGCAGGAGAGTGGAAAGCTTTTTGTTTAAAATGTTAGTGTGTCAAGCATATTTTGCTAAATATGAATGATAGGACCCAGATAGGACCGGGGGACTTACTAGTTCCCCGGTCCTATCACGGTCTGGTCTCTGAGAAGTCACAGAAGTCTAAATTGTTATGCATAAAAATTTTGACTTGCTATTTTTCAACAGTATATTTATTGACTCAAGAAATCTAAAATATAATTCTTTACATCGTCTAAAACATTTTTCCAATTGGAGGTTTATGCCTATCTCTAATGGTTTAGAAATTAGCTGTTGGACCTAAGTCAGACAGCACACCTGTATATACAGGGTGCCCACTAAAGTCCCCCACCACCCTTTTAACTACCGAATGGCTGCAGCTATCTTCATAAAAGTGGTGTCTAGGCATGGTAAAGTGACTATGCACTACTGGATGAAACCCCTTACAGCGCTACCTGGTGTAAAACGGTGGAGTTAGCGTTATTATCTCTAAAGCGGTACGAGATAGAGGAAAAAAGTGAAATACAAAATTAGTACAAAAAGACACCTTCTGGTCATGAATGCTAAAAACAGAACGCTTAAAATGCACATTTGTTTTTTTGCGGCTTCCGAAACTGTGACGTCACGAATCTTGAACGAAAGCAGAAAAGTTTATCTTTCGGACTTTTTGACTATAAATTACAAGCGATACCACTGTGCCACGTTGGGGGACAGCCTCTTTTCTCTCTTCGTTCAAGTTTCGTGACGTCACAGTTTCGGAAGCCGCAAGCAAACAAATGTGCATTTTAAGCTTTCTATTTTTAGCATTAATGATCAGAAGGGGTCTTTTTGTACTAAATCGATGATGCTCTATAATTTTGTAATTCACTATTTTCCTCTATCTCGTACCGTTTTAGAGGTAATAACGCTAGCTCCACTGTTTTCCAACAGGTGGCGCTTTAAGTGGTTTCATCCAGTAGCGCATAGTCACTTTACCATACCTAGACACCACTCTTATGAATATAGCTGCAGCCATTTGGTAGTTAAAAGGTGGTAAGGGACTTTAGTGGGCACCCTGTAGAACTTTGTAATAATTAAGTTTTATATGATTATCAGCTATTATATTTGGATATAATCAAAGTTGAACTAATTCGGCTAATATAATGAATAAATATCTCAGATATATCGCGTGTGTTGCACACAATCATAATAGTTTTGCAAATGTATATGCCCCAAGAGAAAAGATTGATGAATGAAACCAATAAAAATCACTCTTGACATAAATGACATTAAAATTAGACTCATTATATAACTGATATCCGGAGTATAAATTTTATCAAGATGAGTTTTAAACGTGGAACTTGAAGACTAAATCTCACGTAGGAGATATTACGAACATTAGGATTCCTTCATTCATTCCAGATTTCATTGAACCTTCATTCACGATGCGGATAATGAAGGTTTTGCGTGGAGAACGATTACCATTAGCTGCGGGAATTAGCTTTTACAAAACGGATTAGTATTCAGTGATGTGGGGCAAAGGATATGCGTTTTATCTCTAAAATAAATTAGTTTTGTTCATTCTATTACTCTCTTTTTATACGATTCTATGTTCAACTAGTAATTGAATAAACTACAGTGTAGCTTCGCTAGTTTGAAGATGACCAGATCACACTGAAAATTCGATATATCGATTTGAATTACGAAAAACAAGCGGGTACAAAGAGAGAAAATGACAATTTTTGAAATTAAAAATAGCCTTAAAGATATATTTTTAATATTTAACAGTCTTAGTAAATAATACATATCTAACCCCTTCTTGGCCGGAGTCAAAACTAAAATTAATTAATTAAATTTAATTAATGAATTAAATTTAATTAATGAATTGATATTCGAAAAAACTGTATCAACATCAAATGTCATCCACTACAAGTTTTAAAAATGTATTTGAACTTGAGTGGATGAATAAAAAGTATTTTATTAACGATTGAAAATTAGAACAAGATATATAAATATATATAGGGAGAGTGTGAACTAATAGTAGGAATTGAAAAAGAGAAAGATAGCGGCAGTCATGCCTTCTAAATACTGCTGGGAAACGGAGAGCCCCGAAAACCAGTGAAAATCTCGTAACTCTAAGTTAAGGTAGAACTGTGTTTTAGTGATCAAAAATTAAGCTGCGTTAAAAAGAATTAGTTTTAAAGATGAGAAAGATTCTAAATCATTGTTATTTATTTGTCCTCTACCATCTTTATTTGTTTGAAGTTTAATTAAGTAAACTGACTCGCGAAACCTGAGTAGTTCTTACGCGCTTTTTTAAACTTGTTCCATGCTTGTAAAGATGGGATTTGATAATCGATTTTCCTCTCGCTTCTTGATGTACTAGAGTTCCGAAATTTTCTATACTTGCGTGTTTCTGATACCAATGCAATATTTTAATGTCTTAATTACGAAATGATTGTCGGTTAATCTGCTAAGTTTAATTAAATCTTGATTTCCTAAGAGTGGCGCCATCTTACAGTGAAGTTAAATTGATTTTAAAATTCCATAATACTAAAGTAATGAATTATGAAATATATTAAATAATAAAAGTAGAAAAAAATTAAAAATAAAAAAATCTAGAAATACGATTTTATTAGTGTAATAAAAAGAAAACCGTTTTTCTTTTAAAAATATGGACATCAAAACAAAACCGTAAGAGCGTGAGGCACTGAAAACAATAGTATAAAGAAATAAACTCACAGTGACTATAAAGATGTTCCTAAACATTCACTAAAAATTGAAGTACCAGGTAACTCAAAAGTCAGGAAAAACTTTAAAAAATTGATAAGTCGAAAACGGATCAATATAAAAAAGAAGCTTTTTGCATCGAACGGATGAAAAAGCTGGATTTTTTTTATAAGGAAACCAAAACAGAAGGCTTGAATTAGTTTTGTTTTCAACCAAATTATGTCTCGTGTAGCTTAACTGCTGATTTCTTAATAGGTCCATTTTATTTTTTCGAAGAAGCTCCAGGGACGTGTTTGAAAGCAGTTTTTGTCACTGGTAAGCGCCATAGAGCATATTTACAGAACCACGTTATTCCAAAACTGCAGTGGGACAGGCACTACACACAGTCACCTTTATGCTAGATGGAGTGTCATCACAAATCGCTGCGCCTGTTCAATGCCTGATACGCTGAATATTTGGTGAGGATTGTGATGTCAGTCGATCCTTTCCACTAGCATGGCATTTAAGATCCCCCGATCAACACCTTGCAACTTTCGATTATGGGGATTCTTTAAGTTAAAAGCGTATATACCACGACAAACCAGCATCATGACTAACACTGAAAGATGCCATTAGCCAACATGTGTCTACCTTATCGCAAGAAATGTTGCTAAGGGGAGTCGGAACCCTTATACCGACAATGTGAAATTGGCCATTTCGATGTACCTTTTCTCAAAATCTGTTACAGATGCCTGTTTGAAATTTTTTATACAAGTAAAGTACACCTTTCTCATTAAAATGAAATGAGCTTTTGGTTAATTTTTAATTTTTTATAAATTTACAAAATATTTAATTAGACATAGTGAAATTTTACCCAATTTTGACACAAAAATAAATTTTTGAGTTTTTTTGAAAAATGCTCAGTTCAGTATAATGATAAAGGTGTACTTTATTTGTATAAAAAATTTCGAACATGCGTCTGTAACAAATTTTAAGAAAAGGTACATCGAAATGGCCAATTTAACATTGTCGGCTTTGACACAAAAAAATTTGTAAAAAATTAAATTTGTGAGGTTTTTTTAAAAAAATCATTTCAGTATAATGAGAAAGGTGTACTTTATTTTTATAAAAAATTTCAGACATGCATCTATAACAGATGTTGAGAAAAGGTACATCGAAATGGCCAAATTAACATTGTCGGTATAAGGGTTCCGACTACCCTTGCTGGTGAATGACCGACAGAACAATGAACAATTGTAAGCTTACTTGCAAGTTGTCACTTGTAAGCCAAGTAAATAACTTTTCAAACATTCTTGTTTCTCTTCAGCACTAAAAAAATCCGGCTTCTTTCCCATCTGTTCGATGAAAACCTCAACTTTTTATCTTTATTCATTTTCGAATTATTATGTCTTAAAGTTTTTTCCAACTTTTGAATCGCCCTATCTATAATATAAAACAGAAAATACACGTGTCTCTCTGTCTGTCACAAGAACTCCTCCTAAACGGTGAACAGTAGAACCATGAAATTTGCACGCGATATTTTGGGGTGCATTTTTAAGTCAACTGTGCTATTTTCAACTTTCAGAATTAATTAGTTCTTAAGATATTTAATTAAATAACGAAAATTAAGCTATTTTTATACGTTTTTCGCCAATAACTTCTCTCACCATGTTTTTTCTAATTTTAATACACATTGGAAAAAATGCATTTTAAGCGCAATTCGTTACAATATTTTCTATTGTTATAAAATTAAATTTAACCTCTTTATTGCTTCATAAAATCCTTCATTCACTTTTTACATTAACAGAGGCAAAAACACACGTGCTCCGTGATTAAGGAAATATTGCTTTATTTGGACATTAACTCCAAGATAATGTTTTTACTTCCGTTTTTATTTTGAAACATATACAACTTTTACTATGCACGTGCAATAATCCAATGACGTTAGTTTGATTGCAATGCGATGTTTCGCGTTTAATTTTAATAAATTTTAAAAGTTCCGAATTAATTTGTAAAGTCATTGAATGTTTTTGAGACCTGAAAAACGGAAAAAGCGGCGGCGAAAAATTGTTAAATTCAGTTTATAGTAAAGACCTAACCAGTTAGTGATTTTTCTTAAACTTCTAAAATTACTTATTTTATAAATGCCCAAAAGAAAGAGAAACACATTTAATCTTGAAAGTCTCATCACAATACATGAAAGGCAATAACGGTACAAGAAGAAAAGTATAAGTACTCTAGAAGAAAAATAATAATAGAAAAAACGTGAATCGCATATAATTTAAAGAGCTGAGAGACGAAAAACGAGACCGATGAAGAAATCGAAAAACTGTTTTATTTAGCTTATATATTAGCTTATACATTTCAGTATGTTTGCAAGCAATCCAATGACGTTAATTACTCTCTCTATTCGAAGTTCATTTAACTTCACAAATTTTTAAATGATCCTATCTGAGTATGTAGGTGTTTTTCTGATCAGTCACACAAACACTAAAAAGAAGAGAATTCTACTCCGGATAATGACAATAAAAATCAAGATATGAAAAAACTTCTGTTAGCAATGAATGATGGGGAAGGAAAAATGAGTACCAAGGACGGCTAGAGTACCAAAAATGAGTACCAAGGTAGCTCAAACTAGGGAGAGAAAAAGATAAGAGGAGTTCTGCTGCTGGGCGAGCTTGTCAGACAACACGGGATTGGACGAACGAAAATCAAAGAAAGACGTTGCTACGAAGAACTGTTTAATTAAGGTTAAAGTGTTAAAAATACTTAATCTTGAAAATATTTTTAGCCCGAGCAACGCCGGGTTTATCAGCTAGTATATAATAAATATGATTGGATTCCAATTTACTTAAAGTATCTCTATCCACGCCTCACGTTTTCCTGATTTTGTTTGGACGTCCATATTTGTGATAAAAAAGTATTTCCTGCTAGTGGCCTAATAAATGCGAGTTTTTAAAAAATCTTTTTTATTTTTATTATTTTACTAAGTCATTGAACTTTCTGTGCCGAACTACCATAGGATGCGAACAACGACGAAAACATTTGTTTAAAACATTAGAACACTGTCATGTGTTTATTTATATTTTGCATTTCTAAATACGATACTTTTTTATATTTCATATAGAACTCCTGCACATCCTCTACTTGTACAGTGTTGCGTCTGTAAACACTTGTTTGAAACACTAGAAGACTTGCCTATGTTTATAAATATTCGGTGTTCCTAAATATGATATTTGTTTGGATCTCCGGTAACTTTGCGAGTAAAAATTCTGCATTCGCTATATTTCACGAAGTCTGAAAGCTGTTTATTCATATTCATCATAACTTCAAACTTTCTGTTTATTTTCGCATGTTTATCTTCGAGTTTTAGAGCAAATACAGCGAGTTTCATTTTAATGTAAGAAGACTAGGGGGGAAAGTTCTTTTCGAAGCTATGAATCTTTTATTGAACTTGAGTTTAAAATTTAAGAAATTTTCCAACCTGGAAAGGCGATATCGATACATTTCTATTGAGGAAGGATTTCAGTTTGAAAACACAGTAGCCTACAGTGTTATAATAATGGACGAATTTTTGTAGAATGATTTTTCCTGATGTCTTCAAACATTCCACTCATCCAAAAATTTCTTATATTGCTCTGACTTGGGTATAGGGATTTATGCAATAACGTGATATTGTTGTAAAGTTAATTAATTCACTAAAAGTCAATTAGGACAATTAATTGTTGAATTCTAAGTTGTAAAGTTTAAGTGAGTTACTGAATATCAATTAGAATATTTAATTGTTAAATGCTAAAAAGGAGTGAAAGTTAATTGTTTATCGTAAAGTTTGATTAAATTATGTAAAGCTTAATTGAAATATTTTTATTTATAAAATTCAAATTGACTGTTGGAATTCTAGAAGTCTGATATGCAGCCATGTTGTTATATAAATTAATTATTTCTCTTATATATATTTTTTTATTGTTAATTCTCCTTCTATAAATTTGGTTTTCATCTTATTCTTTTAATATTCAAAAAAAAAGTATTAATTAAGAAATTTTTTTATTTCGGTTTAAGTAAAAGTTCAGCAATGATAGGCTTAAAAACAGAGTGCAATGAACCTTTGTAGCAGAATAGAATTCCCGCCTTTCAAGCCTAGCTCGCCTCCCACCTTGCAAAGCTTAAGAAAAACACATGGCCCCAGATATTTTCCTCCTTACTTTAAAAAACAGTCGTGGGTGTCCTTTTAGAAATTTGTCGGTAAATTTCTGTTTCACACGCATTTTTGCAGCTGTGCTCAGTAGTTAAAAAAAAAAAACCTTTGACCCTTTTGGGGCGCAGTTTAATACTGGGACCTCCAGGCAAGCTTGAGAAAAATTCCGTCCCTTTGAGGTAAAAACACCGCATTGAGAAAAATTCATTTTGGAATTTCTTTTCGGCTCTAATCCTGACAGAAATATGGGACGTTTCTACCCAAAAATTGCAGTTCAGTATTCCCTTCTGAAATTTATGGCGAGGGAGCTCATCTTACTATTTTTCGACCCTTGACCCTGTGCATTTCGGAGCGGGAGCCCTGTTCAATTCTTGTCAACACTTCGTAATTTCTTTTTCGTTAGAGAAAGTCAAAATCTTGTATACCACGTGGTTTTGGGGGCGTGATTAATCTAAGGGGTTGCTTGATTTTGAAAACTTTTAACCAATGAGGTCTTAATAAGTTGGCTACTTTGCGTAAAAGCCATCGCCAATAAAAATTTAAAAAAGGGTGTTTGGGGGTTCTACAGGGACTGACAGAGGGAGAGAGAGAGACAGACAGACACTGGCAGATAGAGGGAGAGCTAAAAACTTTTCTTTGGACTGGACTTGGAAAAATTTAGAAAAGGATGATTTAGAAAAATTTAGATGGAGACGATTAAGAAAGAAATAGATGGGGTTGCGTGAGCGAAATGGAAATGCGAAGAAGAGCGTCTTCCGAAGCGGATTAGAGCTCTAAGCCCTCAAAGATAGCCAGTGAACGTGGTGGCGACCAGGATATCCCCTGCTCTCAGCGCAGAAGCATTCGGCGAATTTCCGAAGGTGTACCATGGCGTACATAGCACAAATATGAGAAATTTGTCATGTTCAAAAATTCACTAGTCATGTTTTTAAAAGAAGTCATAAATCTTCCAGCCGTCGGCGAATTCCGGTCAAAAGGATAACCAATAAACCCGTCAAATAAAATGTCGCAGGGCCCCATTGTGATGGAAAAAGAGTCTACCTATTGCTAGGAGCCCGGAGAAAATCCGTTACTCGTGGTCTTAAATGTTACGTGGGATTGTCTAATGGATCAGTGGCGAGCACCGGCAAAAAGTGTCCAGAGGCCCCGTCAAACAAACAATGCCTTCTTCAATGTGTTCTTTTCCACCCAGTCCGGGACAATAAACATATATCTTGCTGTCTATTCGCTGAACAATGAACTCCATCATTGCTGATTGTTCGCCATCCAACTTACCGACGAGAAGAGGCCATGTATAAAACCCTCCAGCGGCCATCAACAATTAAAGATAAGTGTTTTAATTAAAAATTTTTGTACTGTTTAAAAGATCGAGATTTTGGATTCTAAATGGGGATTTTTGCTTAGCCTGAATTTGTGTATTTTCCTTTTAACATGCAGGTTTAACTATACTTGATAGGCATGAAATAATAATTATTTTGTTAATAATATGAAGTTTTAGGCAGGTTCAAACTTTTCAGCATGAAGTAAAATTAACTTGCAAATAATGTAATGTAAAGTTATATACATGAAAATTATAAAGATCATAAAAGGGTAAAAGTGTTATATATTAAGTTGCAATATTTTGCATTTAAGAACAAAATTATTTATGTGTTATAAATATGTATATCATAGATTTCAAAATTAGTGTTAAATTGAATGCGAAAAGAGTCCATGCAATACCTGTTTAGATAAAATGAAATTTTTGAGTAACCACATAAAAATATCGAATTTAAAATAATTTAACATGTTGGAATGTTTATGATGAAATTAGAACTAAAAGGTTATAGTTAAAACTTTATATTATATGCTGTTTTGAAATTTCAATTATATTGATTGTCTAAGCAAATCCATAGAAGTTTTGTTATAATTTTCTTATATAGAACATCTAAATATTTATAAAGTGTTATTCCTTTTGAAATGTTCTGACATCAGTAATTGTGCATCCTTGCTACAAAGAATCAAATGCATGATGTGTAAAAGTAGTGGTAACATTTGTTTCCATATGAACAATTTTAGCTGTTATAATGAAATGAGTTATATATGTTGGTAAAAATATATGTAATTGGCTGAGTAAAATTTTAACATTATAAGGAGATATTTCTATTAATATAAAATTACAATTAAAGTTTTAAATTTAGAGATGGCCACTCTTATAATCCTAGAATGATAAGCTTAATATTTAAAAATTTTGAATAGGCTGTAGGGTAAAAATTTGGAATCATAAATGAACATTAATTAAAAATCTGTTTGAGAAAGGGTCGACCCTAATACTGATGACTTATTTTAAAGATTGTTATGGATGTCAAGTTTTAAAAATTCTTGTATGTGTGTCAATAATATATGTGTATTTATGTGAAAAAGGTAACTTAATAAATTAATTAGGTTTAAAATTTGGCTTTGTTTTCCTTGTCAATGTGTAAGCACTGAGAAAGTAACTGTCAGGGTTATATTGCGGGTTTTAGATTTTTTTCTAAAACATAACACAACGCTTTGGGTTAATCACTTTTCTAATTTATATTTTGGTAAATATGAATGTTATTAAGGGATATTTGAGATAGAAGCTAAGTTGAAAATGCATCTGATGCCTGTTGCTAAAATTTCATTAAGTAAAGATGTTGAACAGTAGATGAGAATTTGTTTGATATTAATGGATGTTAGGGTTATGAGATTTTAAGATTACTGATTTGTATGATGTTCATATTGAGATTAAATAGCAGTAAATTTTGAACTAATTAAGCAACAGGTGTAGTTACACTCTAAATTTCTGAAACTTCTAGTTTTTGTATGAGTAAATGATATAATAGAGATTCTTAAAATCCTTAATCTAATGATTTGATTAGTAACAGGTGAATGCTTTTGAGTCAAGCAAAGGATCTCTAGAAATTTTTAATTTAGTTATGCTTATGTAGTTTGAGGAATTGAGAATTACCTTTTTGAGTTATTGTTGTGGAGTATATGATTTTGGATATAGAGTAGATGTAAACAAACAATCTATTGATTCTTCTAAAACAGTAAACAAGGTCAAAATCAAATTAAAACTTCACAATAATATTCACCTGAATAGACGGCACAAACATTTACGAAGGAGCTTGACTGATTCAAAAATGACGGAACCACAGTAAAAATTCGGATTGAAAAAAACTGGGTAAAAATATTAGTGCAAAAAGAGTAAAGGATAATTTTTAGCTAAAAATGGCAGTATGGATTTATTTTGAAAATTTAGGAGTTTTAAAAAGTAGTATATAATTGATAAATAAATAGTAAATGATTTTAATAGGTAAAGTTATAATAATAATACAATTTTATTAATTTTAAAAATAATAATTCAATGAATAAGTAAGAAACGTTAATAAACAAGTAGTATACAGCATTTTGAATTCAACAATCTTAATATAAATAAAAGTCATTGTGGGTATGTATGTGTGTATGTGGGTGTGTTCCGCATCTCCTCCTAAACTACTGTAGCAATTTCAACCAAACTTTTAAGACAAGAAGAAGATTGTTGCTAACTTTTCGTAGTCCGAAAGTTAATTAAACAGTCAGTTAATTAGGAATTAACCGAAACCGATTTTCCGTATTAACTTCGGAGCAAATTATCCCCCCCAAAATATTTTTACACGATCTTAAAGTTCAAACTTTTTATCTTATCAATGATACCAATTTTATTTCTGTGAAGTGTTTCCTTCAACTTTTATTAATTTTTCAAAATTTTAATAAATAAATTATTACAGCAGACAATTCTTAAATGAAGCAAATTTAATGATACTTCGTTGCTAGGCAACGGTGAGACTTTGAACAAATTTCTTTTTATTTCTGTAAATATTTTAAAAAGAAGTGAAAGATCACTGTCAACTTTAAAAGGCCCAAAATTTGATTAAATTTTTTTATTTAAAAATTAAGCAAGATTTTGTGTGGGGGTTTTGTGATATATTTCGAAAATGTTATGTTACAATAACTATTTTTATACTATATTGAAGTTTAAAAAATAGCTTTTCAGTGACACAAATTTCATTTGCGTTCAAAATTGTTGCTCTCATTTCAATGATTTTAAAAAAAACAATTGTGTATGAATCTAACAATAAAAATAACAATTTGTAGCAATGTATTTTTTATTGTTAAAGAACAGGAATACGTATGAAGAGCTGTTTACTAGAACATATAAACAAAAATCTGGAAGAATACTAAATAAAAGTTTAAAAGCAGACGATTCATAATTTATATCGGGAAAACTATCGATCTGGTTTATTTTGAAGCTTTTTATTAATGAAAATTTAAATGTTTAATTAATTGACCCAAAACATTCTTGAAAATCCTTCTTATACTTCACTATTTATGAACGAAACTTGAAGTAAAAACGTTTCAGACGATAAATTTTTGTATTATAATTTTCTATACAAAAAAAGTTTTTTCATTAAAAATATTAGACATAAAAGTATTTTAATCCCGAGCAACGCCGGGAATAACTGCTAGTTGTACAATAAAACTTGAAAGTAAACTATACGATTAGCATTTAACGTGTTCAACGTTTTAGAAAAAGAGAAATTATTTTATTGCTTTTGTGACTGCATACATTCCACAGCCGTGCTTTTCTCGAGTGAGTTAAGAATTATTGACTTACGATCATTGAGAACACAAGGTACGGTATTAGAACAACGAAAACTATTCAGAAATAAAAATAATTAAACAAATTTTAGTTTCGACTTCAAATCAAACAAAATAGACAATATTTTAACATTATTTTAATTTAAGAATTTTAAGAAATTCAAGGAACCAGAGAAAAATTAGAATTAGAATTCAAATTAAAAAAAGAGTTCGAATTACACATAAGTAAAAAAAATCTACATTAACAAATTGTTGATGGTAACGAGTTAACTCGTATTTTCATGCCCAAATGTTGCTGACCGGTGACGAGTTAACTCGTGTTTTCATGCCCAAACGGTGTTGACCGATCACAAGTTGATTTGTTTCACTTCCACATTCAATTACGACATAATAGCCGGTGACATGAGGCAGCCTCTGAATAAAATTGCCGGTCAACAATGTGTTAATATGAAATTGAACACCAAGAGATTATTAACAACACAAATAAACTAGGAGAAATCCTACTCGATATTTCCAAATTATCAAGTAACCACAATGCCACGAAAACAGTAACACAAGGCCAAAGAGCCGAAATTAACCCTAATTCCAACAATGAAATTATGGCTAGACATCCTTTGCATCTGATTTCTCTATTTTACCCTTTAGAAGCCCGATTTCTTAAAAATTGTTTTAAAAATGCTTTATGGCTTTGATTTCTTGAATAGCACATGGGGAAAATACTTTAAAAATTCTATTTTGTTTTAAGTATGGTTTATTGCTAAAATACAGTTTGTTACCAACTGACAACACTGGGCTTTATTTCAGAAAAAAATTTCCTCGATGAAATTCTATAATGTCAAACACACATGAATTTTAATAAATAATAATACGGATGAAGAATTTCCTTCACCATTTTAGAATAAAATATGGTGTTCTCAAGCCTAAAAACAAAGCAAAAAAGATGCAGTTTCGAGTGATAAACATCAGTTAATTTTTATTTTTTATATGCACTCAGGCTGCCATTTATATGTTGTAAATTGATTTAATAAAATTTTTAATATGTATCCTATTGGCAACAACAGGCATTAAAGCTTCAGTCTTATTCTCAAGATTTTAGAAGGCAAAATTGGGTACGTTGCTTACAGGCAACTCTGGGCATTTAAGGGTTAATATATTAGGATTAAATGAAAGACGACTATAAGAACTATTGATTAGTTTTTGCGATTGCATGGCTGAAAAAGAAAAAAATTCACATTCCTAACAGAAAATCGATTTCAACATAGTTTTCTTTATTCAAATTCATTTTAATGCATTTTTCATTCGAATGCCAAAACTTCTTGCCTTAACTGTAGACCAAAAATTAACTGTAACTTATTTTAAACATTTAAAGTTCATACCTGTATTTTACTTTATGATTTCCTCTTTAAAATTTGCATTTATTTACAAAGATTTTCACAGTTAATATTCGAAGCTTTTTGCCTGTTTTTTTAATTCAAAATTCTTATGCTGCAACTGGTTCTTTCTTATCACGGCAGTTCAAAGAGTGAGAAAGAATTTAGACTTCGCTTTTTTATTTTTTGAATTCCTTATCAATATAGCGCGCGTTTTCATTCAGTCTTTCGATTATTTCCTTACTTCTTTTCATTCATTTGAATATTTTAAATCTACTTTTCTGAAACTGTGCAGTTTGAACGTAAACAAAAACCAGCGCGATTTTAACATTTTCTACCGACCATTTAGTTATCCCGATTCAATGTATTTTGATATATCATATGCCTTACTTTTTTAATTCTCAAAACTAGATTGAATTTTTAGTCATCCTATCTATAAATACTTAAAAATTATTAAGTCATGTGCAGTTTTAAAAAGTAATATGAATTAAAAATGTGGGTTGTATAAACTAACACAAGCGGGAGTTTCTCCCCTCGACTTTTTGGTATACTTGCACAAATATGGTAAGTATAGTGTTTAGTACAGTGAAGAAAATCGAATATGACTTTTGGACCTTTTCCCTTTGAATGAATGGGTCCAGTAAATAAATTGGGATCTTCAATTATAACGATAAAACCATACACAAAATTTTATTCACCTTGCTTGTTTGCATGTTTGACCTACTGTGTCCATTGGGAAAAGCTTAAAAAAACGGCTAAAATTCGATGCAAATTTACGATTTTCTGTTAGTGTTTTCTTCACAGTGAGGCATAATTCCAAAAATCTTTTTTTCTTACTGGCGGAGGTCTAAAACGTGAGATTTATTAAGATCTTGTGGATGATTTTTTGACGATTGCAGTAAGAAAAAATAATAACACGCTGCGGGAAACACTTATTCTTGCAACGTAACTGATCACACTTCATCATTCCAGTCATCCATAAGACATAATCTACAAGCACAAAATAAACAGAAACAAATTCCTATAAACTATATTTATTCTACCAGTTTTAATCATTCATATTATGGTAAAATATTAATTATCTCATTCTATAGCAATATTCTTTCTTTCTAATGTATCTTTGTATTGTACACGTTGGTATTATTTCCTACTCTTTGTTTTGTGCTCTTTTGTATTTTATATGCTTGTTATTTTGTATTGTGTCTTATATTGTTTTCTCTAGCATATTGTATCGTGTTATTGTCTCTGTAGGTGTGATGTAAATATTCAAGAAATAAATCCGGTAGTAAAATCGCAGAAATTGCTTAACTTTGTTTCTAAGTTACACTACTATGTAAATACAAAATTGTTTTCATGTAAACATGGCGAGGCCACAAATGTAGCCTAAAGCCCTACTTCGTGTCTAGGTTTCTCTTTCCAATGGAGGAGGGGGAGGATGCCACCAGAATACTGTATAACTATTGCGCTAAGTCGATCGTCCTGTGTAGTGGAATAGAAGCAGTGATAGTGGAGTGGTTTCTTTCCTTTAATTGCATCCCAATCCCCTTTGGCTTGTCCTAACAAATTTTAACATCTATCTCATTTGGGTAATAAAGAAAACGAGCATTTTTGGTGTGAAAGGGAAATCCCGGCGTGCGAAGGGATTATTAAGAAAAGAGAGGCACAATACAGTGTCTATGTCAAGAAAAGCTAGTCTTCAATTTGCCCTTTGTTCTGTCTGCGCAGATCTGCTGGAACAATAAATCTTGGAATATGTAGAATCGAATAGGGGGAACAGATGTAGATTATAAGATAACTTTAATGTTACACCTGTTATAAGCGTAATATAACATTTCTTGTACCGTTGAGGTAACACAAAATAAAGAGCACCTCGGGCGTCAGAGGGAAATCTCGGAGTATGAAGAGATTCCCAATGGTCAGTTAACATAATAGTGTCTAT
>BGPR01006230.1:69642-82812 GCA_013235015.1 Araneus ventricosus | reverse complement strand
TTCAAAGCAGAATACAGAACTAGCGAAAGAGAAGTATGCGAAGGAAGACACCCTGGACGTCAGAATCTACTCGGCCAATGAGAGTGCGTTTCGGATTGCATCATGATTCTTGCTATTTCAGTGCATCTTTCGCTCTCAATATTTAAATAAATAAATTTTTCTGTAAAATTTCACTTGCATATTTGAAATTAGAATGATTTTTTCTACAAATACGGATGGCTTTCATGTGTTTTTGAAAAATGCTAAAGTTCCCCATTGTGAACAGCCAAGTCGCCAAGAAGCGAAGCGATTTTCCGTTAGCCGGGCGCAAATGTCGCCAGTTGCGAACAGCCAAGTCGCCAAGAAGCGAAGCGATTTTCCGTTATCCGGGCGCAAATATCGCCAATTGTGAACCAAACGCGAGCCACGTCGCCAAGAGAATGGTTGTAAGAAATTTGGCGGAATTCTACATTATTTGGCGATTTTTCGCTTGCGCCCGGCTAACGGAAAAGTACCGAAAATTATAAACAAGGTCGTTAAGGAGCCTGAATCATCATCTTATCTTTTATGCAGAATCAACCAGCATAGAATGCAGATTGGATTTTCAGAAATGAAAATCGGAATGAGTGTAAAACACGGACTGATGTACCGATTCTGTTATCTTTATTAAAAGAAATAAGTCAATTATATTACGTCATTGACTCAAATACGTTACTCAACTCGTTATGTTACTCAAATACGTCACATCATTTGTGACGTAGCGTTTCTCAACAGCTGAAAACGCACGGTTGAAAAATAGTTTAAAAAACCATGGTCATGGAATCAAAAGATGAAAATAACCAGAGTTATTCGTTCCATTCAAAACGAAACCAGCGGGAGTGTTCTCCCCTAAACTTTCTCGTATACTTCCCCAAAAATGTGCCATTTCCCCTTCCCCCGCGCGGCTAAAAAAATTCGAACCTATTGTTACCCAGAATCCAATGACTACCAGAAGGTTTTTCATTATAGTGATTGAAAAATATGTAGGTAAAGAATCAAATTCAAAGAGATGCGTAACGATTTTCTTCTCTTACCGGCTCATGGACAAACTGACGTAATTCGCTACTCCGTAATGAAATCCTCTCCGTTCTTCCAGTACGAATGCGCGTGGAGATGGCGGATTCTCTTGAAAAGTAAATTATGCAGACCGACAGACAGTCAACCCTTTGACGGATTTGGGCCAAAATTTTATATGGACCTACATTCATGATGATAAAACTATGTACCAAATTTTATTCATCTAGCTATTCAAGTTTGAGTTATAGCGTTCACATGACCGCGGACAGACAGACTTCCCGTTGACGGATTTTGTCCAAAATTTGATAAAAACCTACAAATTATGTGTCAAGTTCACACACCAAATTTCATCTCCGTAGCTCTTAGTTTTCGAGTTATCGTGTTCACAGACAGACATAATTCCAAAATTGTGTTTTTCGGACTCAGGGAGGTCTAAAACGTGGAGATCCGTCAAAATCTCGAGTTCAAATTTTCTGACGATTACAATACTTTGTATACTTCGTATACGAGAAAGTAAAAAGGAAAAACTATTACTAAAAAAAGGAAATCAAAACAAAAGATCTCATTCGATTAACAGTTAAAACAGGTTAGAGTTAAAAGTGCACGCACAAGTACTAAACATCTAGTTTGGCAAGAATTAAAGCAAAAAAATGCCCCATGGATATAACAGTAGTAGCTGCAAACTCCTGGAATTCCCCTCTCTCCATCACTCGTTGTGCGAAACGTCGCTAGTCATTTTTTTTACAATCTATTTAGCTCGTTATGCGAGGTTTCACTGTATACGAATCGTCATAGTAAAGAATATCTCCTATTAAATGATTGCTACAATCTACTTTTCGTAAACCAGTTTTTTTAGATATAGACAGTTAGCTGCTGTGTGCAAGGGAACAGAGGCTGAACTCACCCGGTGCGAATTTGATTCCGAACCAAAGGCTGAAAGGCACGATGCTGTGGTGGATGACGTGCAGCGCGCTGATCTGATTGTCTTTCTTGCGCAGCACGAAGAATATCTGAAAGAAATGGTAAAGAAAGCACATTCACTATACTATAAAGATTTTGACACTATTTTAAATTGGACACCGAACACTTATTACAGTATAAATCGTAACTTCCGACATTTGTTTATTTCAAAATCGACCAAATCTGAATTCTTCACTTCTATTTAACATTGTGAGCAGAGCTCCATTCCGAGTGATATCAAACGGAATTTCCGAGTGATATCAAACGGAATTTCCGAGTGATATCAAACGGATTACAACGGAAGCTTTTCCCTCCTGAATCTAGAGTGGTATCTTTCAGCATCCATTACGATCCGTTTTCAGACACGGAAACCTTCCCTGCTTTTGCGCATGCGCGAGTCGGCTTTGATTTTCACCAAAATAGGGGCGAGATGCAATGAAGGAAGCAAGCGCTTCTTATTCACTAAGCAATAAATAGAAACATTTCAAACAAAGTTTCTAAAATTAAAACAAAATAGTACGATTCAAAGAGAAAATGAATATTAACCCCTTCAGTCGGAATTAATAAATAACAGAGTTAGAATTTTTCCTTTGGCGTACTGTGTGCTACTGCAAAGGTTAAAGCATAAATGAAATTTGAAGCCTGTAGATGAAAAATTAAAAAGTTAACCCATGTCCGGCATCCCGGCAATAACGGATATCTCAACTGAAAAAAGACAAAAATCTCACAAATTTCACTTTAAAATGGTTTTCAAAGAACAATAAACTATTGTAGAAGCCTTTTAAATGGTGAAAAAACGATTAAAAGCAAGAAATTACTTGAAACAAAATTCACCATCGAGCTCCATTTTGGGAAGAACGATGATTTTATCGATTTTTTTTTTTGGAAAAACTAAAAAAATTGAAATGATTCCATGCCCGAAACTAAAAATTCTTTCAACGATTACATTTCTAAGAAAACCGAGAATCAAATTTTTAAAAAAGCATGTAGTTTCGTCAATTATTGAATTAAGGTATCCGACTGGTTTAAAATCGTCGTTTTTGATGAAATTATCAAAAAAATTTTATGACTTAATTTTGTAGCCTTTTTAACAAGCTTTCTAAAACTGTCTCACTTTTTACTCTACGTGAATTGCAAATGGAGTTACAGCTGTTTTATTACCGAACTGTAAGCATCATTTTATGTTGCGTGAAAACTTTAAATGAGTTTTCTGAGAAATGATATTTTTGAAGAAAACTGTCGACTGTAACAAAGATTTCTCAAAACGTTGTTCAAGTATTGATACGAAATTTTCTGAGATTGTTTTCCGTAATATGCTTGATGTTTTCCTCTAAAAACTAAGGTCAATTTTAAAATCAAGTATTATTTTTAAGTGTTTAAATATAAACGAAAAGCATTTTTTTATGAAAAATTATCAGTTTAGTAACTATGTTCAGCTATATCTCAAAATAGTTTTGAGATATAGCTGAACATAGTTACTAAACTGATAATTTTTCATAAAAAATTATCAGTTTAGTAACTATGTTCAGCTATATCTCAAAACTATTTTGAAGTACAAGAAATATTTTAGAGCATAGCACGGATAACTGTCATAAAAATGTAATCCTACAAGGATCTATGTATATTTAGAATATGATTTTGTCTATGGCTGTTAGCACAAGTCAAATATTTTAGTCATTTTTCTTCAAATTTTTTTCTCAGTTTTTTTTTTTTTAAATATTATTTTGAAAGCCTAATTTTAAAATATTTTCATAGTTTTAAAACATATATATTTTTAATGTTATTTTTCAAAAAAATGTCTCCGAACACAGTCGGATACCTTAAAGCGAAACGTGATTAACGAAGACTCCGGAAAAGCTCTCTTAAGCCGGTCATTCACTTCACAGATAAACTGGATATTTTGGACCGAGAGAGGAAAAAAATCATAAAAATCTATGGAAATCAGTCAAATGGCTTGTGCTGGTTGGAATTCCGTCTGGACTGAAATTGGAGCGAAAACGCCGAGTTTCAAGTCTCGCCTCAGAGTGACCCTTGAAAGAGGCTAGCGAAAAGAACAATGAATGCGTAGATTGAAACCTCACTTTGAGGGTAGCATAAATTAAAATCTGTTGACTGTGGAGAATCGAAGAGCGATTGACAAGCAGCTGTAGAGAGCGAGAGATCGCTCCCCCTACCTCCGTTCAGAGTTAGCGTCCTTTTAGATATAAGTGAATGGCGTGCCTGTATTTTTCGATTCCTACTATTAGTTCACACTCTCCCTATATATCTATATATATTTATATATCGTGTTCAAATTTTGCAATCGATTTTAAACTAACTTCCCGATGAGCTGGAGACTTGAAACTTTAAACAGAGCTCAGAACTAGATGACGATGCAATATTCATTCGCTTTCTTGTCTGTCATTTCATAGCTTGCATTGTACGTTTTTCATTATATCTCGAAAACTATTAACATTACAGTCTTGGTTCTTGGGTATATATGGATGACCCATGGGATCATCGAAGCACCCCATATTTTAGCTATATCTTTGCGCATGCGCAGTACTTTTTTAGTATATATCGAAAACTATTAACATCACAGACTTGGTTCTTAGGTATAAGGTTGGCCCATGGGATCATCGAAGCACCCCCATATTTTAGCCATATCTTTGAGCATGCGCAGTACGTTTTTTTTTATATCTCGAAAGCTAATAAACTTAATTATTAAAGTAGGAATTGACTTAAATTTTTTTTTTATATTACTTGTTTGATTAAAATGGGTGAAAAAAACAGACTTGGGACAAATGGCATGGCTATCCTTCAAGTGAATGGCCAGCTTTACTCATTGCGTATCCCCCTTCTTCGGAATAAAATCATATAGGCGCTGTTTTCTGGAACAGACGGTACCACCTAAATACATCTTGTTATAAATTATCGAAATACGATTTGAGAAAGAAATATATCCAAACATTTGACAAATATAATAAGTAAACTTCTTAACCTCAAAACATCGGTATTGCGATAATCTTTAGACTCTTAGAGATACACATATTAATGTTAATTTATTTTTGCGTTGGCTTAATCCTGACAAATGGAAAGGAAAGAACACGGAGAAGGAAATTCAGATGGTTTAAAAAACAAGTTCATAAATTTTGATTCTAGACTCGACAGATTTCCTTTCCCCAAACATGCGAATCAAAGATTCGGCATTATGAATCCTAAGCAAGAAAAAACATTTTCACGCGCAAATTTTTATTCAAAATTGTAAATTATGACTAGCCGAGAGAATGGAACATGGTTGGCAAAAACACTAAGAATTCGTGATTGATTTTAATAAGAAATTCGTGTTTTACTCACCGTGTCTGCAAATTCTACAAATTTTGTTAAATAAAACAAGTATCCTATTTGGGCCAGCTGAAAAGAAAAACACGTTCAGATTAGTATATCTTTGGATTCAATACCACAAAAAAGGATTTTATTAAAATACTTGCGATTGCTTATTTTATATAATAAAATTGTATAATAAAAAAATACTGAAAAATGTAATGTAACTTATAAATATTGCATGAAGAAAAGTATCCTGCACGTCTCATCGATAATAATATTTTCCCAATAAAAAAAATCTTGCGTCCTTATAATGCATAGTATAGTGAAAACTGTGCCAAGAAACTAGTTTGGCAATAGAAACGCTGCTAGTGGCTGATAATTTGTAACTAAAAGTTACTCGGACATTTTTATGGCTTACACATTTAAACTTTTTTAAATTAAAAGGGTTTGTAACATCGACTTTATTTTAAATTATACAGTTCTTGCACACACGGGATATCACTTAAGTTCGCAATAACGAACCAAGTTTCTTCAAAATACTTGATTTTTATTTAACAAGTTCCACAAAGAAAGTCTTTAAATTTATTTCCAGTTTTGTTCGTACTTGTTGGTAAATTCTGCATTTTAAGCTACGAAGCTTGCATCTTTTCTAAATTGTCTCTCGGACCTTTACTCTAAGATTCGAAGCATTCTTTAAGATTTTTACGTCATTTCTTTGAGCTAGTCACTTCACTTGACATCCATATTTAGCAGCTATTGAATCGGAATCGTATGTAGTTGTCTATCCGATTCCCGCAGCTGAAATGTAGATCTACTGATTATTAGCAGAGTATATATGCTTGTCTCTACCATGTCCTTTAAGAGAGAAGGAGATACGGTCTGTAGGTCCTCTAAGCATTGTCTCCTCGAGAGAGACTTCAATGCCATGTAAGCTGTTGCCGTACCTATAAGATGTAGGACGAGTATCAATCTTGTTAAATGGAAATGTGATCTGCAAATATGTTCTTAAATGTGGTCGTCTAAATAAATGTCTCTTTTAACTTATACGATTCGTCATTTCTGAAATGCTCTATCTCATAGAAATTCCACTGCAACAAGCCGGGACGCTTTTAGCTTATTATCCAGCAGCTCTTCATAACTAGTGTTACTCAAGCTGCCTGTCTCTACTTTACGAGACTAACAAGTGATATTGGATAACTCGCTTCCTGTGCCTAACAGTACTTTTAATTCTAAAACTTAAAGTAGTTCTTAAGAATTGTATCTTTACCAAGTTAAGCACGTTGCCGGTTGCCGTTGACCGACAGTAATGTTTTCGGTTATGCCGTGCTATGCTCTTTTCCTCTCCATAATCGATGGAATAAATTTATCATACCTACATTAAAATTTGTCAAACTTTAAGATAACAAATATGGAGCGAAGTAAACGAAATATAAAGTGCCCACTTCTAGTTAAAAAGTTGCTTACAAAATACTTAATCGAAAGATTAAGTTTTTAACACGTTAAGCGCCAAGCATGTTTTTTGCACCCTTTTAGTTCAGTCCGCGATATCCGTTTTCATCGATATGCTGGTGTCCTCGAACAGAAAAAAAAAACATTTGCTTATACTGTGTTTTAATAATATTCATTAATTTTTTGGTAACAAGTAATATTTAAGTACATTCTTTTATGATCTTCAAATTATTTAAATTTATTAATAGAAAAATATAATTTCTTTAATTGTATCGCCAGCGTCCTGAACGAAAAGTATGGCGTCAGTCACCGGTGGCTGACGATGCCCGAACAGAAAGTATGGTGTCAGTCACCGGTGACTGACGATGCCCGAACAGAAAGTATAGTGTCGGTCGCCGGTGACAGACGATGCCAGAACAGAAATATAGTTAGTCACCGGTGACTGACGATACCCGAACAGAAAGTATAGTGTCAGTCATCGGTGGTTGGTTGGTTGGAGTTGAATGGCGCAAGAGCCATTGTCAGTCACCGGTGACTGACGATGCCAGAACGGAAAGTATAGTGTCAGTCACCGGTGACTGACGATGCCAGAACGGAAAGTATAG
Source organism: Araneus ventricosus (assembly GCA_013235015.1). Lineage (NCBI taxonomy): Eukaryota > Metazoa > Arthropoda > Arachnida > Araneae > Araneidae > Araneus > Araneus ventricosus. The sequence goes on along the minus strand of BGPR01006230.1, from coordinate 75,457 downwards.
TGTCAGCCACCGGTGACTGACGATGCCAGAACGGAAAGTATAGTGTCAGTCACCGGTGACTGACGATGCCCGAACAGAAAGTATGACGTCGGTCACCGGTGACTGATATAGCTCTTAACGTGTTAAATAAAACAGTAAACTTAGCTTGTTTTGTTACTTACTCTGACTGCTTCAATCTTGTTAGAATAATCGACTGGCTGGCACTTGAGACTGTAGCCATTGAAATAACTGTACCAACCGATCTACAAAAATTCATAAATTTCGTCAGAAAATCCATAATTTTAATTAGTATTACATTTTATTCAACTGTTGTGCAGCGACTCACCCCCAAGAAGTGTGCCAGGCTGATGAAGACCAGCATGAAGTTGTAGATGACCATGGGCACCCGGAGGTCGAAGGGCTTTCGCTTCTTCATGAACTGCGGCCCCGCCACCTTCACGAAGTAGATGTAGGCTGCGATCATGGCCATGCCCGGGAAAGGGGTCTGCATCATGGGCCAGTCCTTCACTCGAGGGTCTGTTGGGGATATCATTCCAAGAGGTCATTCATATTCATTTCGCATTTGCATTTTAAGGCGCGTACACACTTGCGAGCCGAACGGTTCGCGAATCACTAGCGAGCAGTTGGTACAAAGGTGTGGGCGGGATTCTCAGTTCGGAACGAACTGTTTGCGAACCACTAGCGAGCAGCTGGTACAAAAGTGTGGACGGGTTCTCATTCGGAACGAAGTGTTCGTGAACCACTATCGAGCAGCTGGTACAAAGGTGTGGACGGGATTCTCAGTTCGGAACGAACTGTTCCTGATCCACTAGCGAGCAGCTGGTACAAACGTGTGGCGGGGTTCTCAGTTCGGAGCGAACTAATTAAAAATATCGTTTGGAATTCTTTTTAAAGGTTATAAAAATGGTATGGTAACGATATATTTGTCTTTTGCTAACGTTGCCTGGCAACGGATAATAATAATTATGATTGAACATGGAATTCGATGTCAGTGAGTAAGGTAACGTTTGAGATGCAAGTGTATGTGCTTGTTTTACATGTTTGTGCTGTGAAATACCTCCAATAAACATATTTTTGATAAAGAAGGCTCCTCGATTATTCATGCTATGCTGAAATACATCACACCGTCATGGATATTATATGCGAATTGTTCTTTTTTACAGGCCATTTGACGGGGCATCCAAATATGAACCGTATTAAAATTCCGATCTTATTTTGTAGTAATTTTAAGATATGTTCTGTTCCGTCAAGTCATTCAAAGAAATTATCATTTGATGCAAAAATTGTGAAATCCATAAACAACTCAAATGCTTCATGGACTTTCAGTTGAATCGATACAACACATTTGCCAAAACAGATTAATCGTCGAATTAGATTGCAAAGAAAACAGTTAAAGAGCGAAATTTAAATTAGAATCTTAATCGAGTTCAAGAATGGATTTTGACAATTCGATTTTCCACCATACCTAGTATGAAATAAGGCAATAAGAAAATTCCACGATCGAAATTATTCATAATTAATCTATTTAATCAAAATAGATTTGTAAAGGTACACGCTGACACATTTTTAGAGATACCAATTTTGTATAAATCCAACATTTATCCAGATATTTTTATTACTTTTAACAGTTGTCCATTCAACAACACTTCAAAATTCAACCTCATCTTCAGGAACTTCACCAATGAGTAAGGGGAGAAAGTACAGTGTGTCCGTAAAGTCATGGTGCAGTTATGAACGCTTGTTGTGGCGAACAGAAACGAGAGGTTGAAACTTGCGCTACATTGGACAGTATCCTAAAGAGTGTCTGTAGTGCAACGGTGTGCGCGCGCAGGCGATGACGCAACACCACGCACCGACTGTGACGTCAAACATCTACCTTGACATGTTGCAATTGCATGCAGTTCCACAATTTCCAGAAGGTGTCATCTTTCAACAGGACGGCGCTCCTCCACACTACGGCAACATTGTTCGTGAGTTTCTGGATACAACATTCCCCAACGGTGGATAGGCAGGGGTGCTGTCATGGCATGGCCACCACGATCCCCGGATATAACGTCATTAGACTTTTGCTTGTGGGGTTATGTGAAGCAACATATGTACAGTGAACGCATCAACGACATTAATCATTTAAAACAGAGAATCACGGACGTTACACCAGACGTCCTTACCCGTGTGTGGGAAGAACTGGACTATCGTTTAGATGTGTGTAGGGCAACAAATGGAGCCCCTGCGCTGAACAGGTATGCAAACCTGGAGAGTTTTCCTTTTATTTGGTGAAGATGTCACCTGTCTATCTTGTTTCGTTGCTTTCCTGTGACCGGTCAAAAGTGCACCATGACTTTACGGACACACTGTATATGCAGCATACTGACAATATTATAGAGCCAGTATATTTCTCTATTGTACTAAAATTTTTTCATTAAAATACACAATGATATTGATGCGTATAGAATTAGATGGAGAATGGAAATGTCCTTTGAAATTGCAGGAAAGAGAAAATGGGACTCATTTTTGAAATTATATATAAACAGATTTGATTTGTATTTATAGCACAAGTCATAATTGGTCGTATGTTCGTTATATATATATAATAACAGAAGCTTCCTGTGAAAGATCGAGCATTTTTTCTTAAGATATCTTTTATACCAAAGGAAAAATTTGCATTAATTGCGAAAATTCAAATTAAATAAGCTCATAGACACAATGAATACTAGAAACAGCAACCGTGGCATTAAACTGATGTCGGTGTGTTTCAACAACACACATTTTATTCTTGCTTCGAAGACCCAGGCAGAAGCAATGTCAATCGGACGTTAAACACGACTCGACTTCAAGCTGATATACAGTCGGACCTCTAACGAAGACGCTAAATCCCGAAAAAAAGTTCGTTATATGGAAAATTCGTTAAATAGAGATTCACCTTTTAAAATACTTTAAACTACACAAAACAGATTTTAAATTCATAAACACTAAATATTATTAAAAAAAGTAATTAATCACATCTTTATTTTGTAAATTAATATATTTGTTTTATATATTTTACCCATCAAAAAGTAATCTGCAAGGAAAACAAGAATAAAACAAAACATTGTCCGGGAATACACTGTATTTTCAATTTAAACATAATTTTATATTAAAATTAATGAATTTTAGCATTTCATCATACGAAGGTTTGATTTCTGCATCATGATCATTTCCATCTTCATCGCAATTCAATGCTGTATTTTTATTTTTCACACTGTCCACTTCAAAACTGCCTCATCCACATCTTCATAGACACATATATGCTTTTAAACGTTTTGAACAAGGATTTGATGAATCATAATTTTGTATCTTATCACGATTTTTTCATTATGGTTGATAAGCTGTTTGGAGGAATATCAAATTTTAAAGCAATATCCTTTTTCTCACGCCTTTATCCACCCCATGAAGAATTAAATTTTTTTCTTTGATGCTCAAGCACTTTCGCTTTGGCATTTTCCAGCTTCAAGGTCATTGATCACCATAAAATGTGTTAAAAGAAAGAATAAGTTTGAAATGTTTAGAAATATTTTGAGGAATAGGGAGAAAAAAAATATTGGATCACAAGAAAAAGTTCGTTAAATAGAAAATTCGCTTCGCTATTTGGGGGTTATTTTACGAAGAAATTCGCAAAATGTTCTTGGTTCCAATAAAAAGTTCGCAAAATAGAGGTTCGTTAAATAGAGGTCCGACTGTACTTGGCAAAGACTAATTCAATTTCATGTAAATGAAATGTGAATGTGTCGTGTAGCTGCAAAAGTGGTCATCTCCACTTTTCAAAAACGTTTTTTGAAAGATTATAAGTCCATTTGAACCTCTTACTATCTCACCATCATAAATTGCATACTAGAACACATTTCCTAAATTCTTCAAATGCCACACAGTTTATTTTTGAAATTTAATTTTGACTAGATGAGACAGAAAATACACTTTTCTCAAAACATTTATTTGGAGATCGCCACTTTTGCAGCTACACGACACATATCCTTGTAGCTAGTAATATATTTGATAAATAGAAATTGTACTTTATCCTAAAATATAAAATCAATTAAATGTGAAAAGAATTGTTCTGTTAGTTGTACGCTACAGAACACTTCTTATGACCACTTGTTGATATCGATTGTAATACATATTCAGTTTATTAAGGCATCTGACTGTGTTCGGAGACATTTCTTCGAAAAATAACTTGTATATATTTTTTAATGTTATTTTTCAACTGCATGTGTTTTAAAACTATGAAAATACTGTAAAATTAGGCTTTCAAAATAATATATTTTTTTAAAAACTGCGAAATTTGAGAAAAATGACTAAAATATTTGCCGTACGCTAACAGCCATAGACGAAATCGTATTCTAAATATATATAAATCCTTGTAGGAGTACATTTTTATGACAGTTATCTGTGTTATGCTCTAAAATATTTCTTGTACTTCAAAATAGTTTTGAGATATAGCTGAACATAGTTACTAAACTGATAATTTTTCATAAAAAAATGCTTTTCGTTTATAGTTAAGCAGTTAAAAATATTACTTGATTTTAAAATTGACCCTAGTTTTTAGAGGAAAACATCAAACATATTACAGAAAACAATCTCAGAAAATTCCATATCAATACTTGAATAACGTTCCGAGAAATCATTGCTACGGTCGACAGTTTTCCTCAAAAATATCATTTGTCAGAAAACGCATTTAAAGTTCACGCAACATAAAATAATGCTTACAGTTCGGTAATAAAACAGCTGTAACTCCATTTGTAATTCACGTAGAGTAAAAAGTGAGACAGTTTTAGAACGCTGGTTAAACAGGTTACAAAATTAAGTCATAAAATGTTTTTTGATAATTTCATCAAAAACAACGATTTTAACCCTTTATATACTGACGGTACTTTAAAGTACTGCTTTAATCACCTTCATACCTTCGCAATATGGCCGTTTTTCCTGACAGTATTCACAAGAACACGGAAAATGGAGTTTTAATAACAAGCAGTAAATGGCAGCTGAAGGCAGAAAGGAAAATTTTTTAATTATTAATTAAATTAAGTAATTTTAATTAATTAAAAAAGTGTTTCCTCATTCCCAGGGTTATTCTACATACAAAAATTATCTAATGATTAAAAAACAAAATTAAAAAGTTGCTAGTAGGTGAATTCGGTAAATAGAGGGTCGGATACCTTAACTAACAAAAATGGTCTTACCTCCTTGATCAAGGAAAGACTTAAAACTGTTGTTGAGAATCTGCAATATTCCAGCCATATTTCCTGAGCAGCAAGTGGTTTACAGTTAAAAATCGACCTCTCTCCAGCCGATATTTCTACTCTAATTTCCTGCTGTTTCAGTCAAACCTAGAAATGAAAGGAGGAAATGTAATGTTTCGCACCTGTCGCTTCAGCTAAAAAAATACACAATTGCTTTTAACCACTCGTAGCAGATTTCATCTTGAATCGCTCCTGGAAATAATTATACCGTGTTTTATGAGAAGCGTGGCTTGTCATGGTTTGCAAAGACAATTGTTTGCCGGTAAAAAATAATTCGTTGAGGATAATTAGGTGCTGTTAATATTAAAACAGTTCTTTTCCTTATTAATTTTCCGTTTTTAAGAATATTTCCACATCAAGAAGTTTGTTAACGTATCTGCTTCAGATACGTTACATTTATCCTGCTTTAGAATAAATGCCTCTTCAATAGGTCTCACAGATGTACAGTCGAATAGCCAGATCGAATAGATGCATCTTATACCAATCGAAGAGATGCATGCATCTTATACCAATCGAAGAGATGCATGCATCTTATACCAATC
>BGPR01006230.1:59176-69632 GCA_013235015.1 Araneus ventricosus | reverse complement strand
GATGCATGCATCTTATACCAATCGAAGAGATGCATGCATCTTATACCAATCGAAGAGATGCATGCATCTTATACAGTCGAAGAGATGCATGCATCTTATACAGTCGAAGAGATGCATGCACCTTATACAGTCGAAGAGATGCATGCACTTATACAGTCGAATAGCCAGATCGAATAGATAGGTGTAAGTATCTTATACCAGTCGAAAGATAAATGTCAACATTCTAATACGTTCATTGACTGTAAATGATATTAGATAATGTTATCAATTTTAATTTCGTTTGGTTTATTTGAGAGTTTATGGCCCAAGGGCCAGTATTTGGCCATGCTGCGCCAAACAAGGTAGTAATATGTAAAAGGTAGTAAGCGGATATAAAAACAATCAATAAAAGTCAAATACAGAAAAAATTGAACTTTCACATGCTTATTTAGCGAGAAGAGGTAAAAATGACCGAGGCGTAAAAAAAGTCGGAACAAGTTGTTTGAATGTGTGGATAAAAGCCAGTGATGTTTAAAAATTCAAAAAGGTAAATGTGAGGGTGCCGACCAATCATTGTAGTTAAAGTAGGTGAGCTCGTGTTAAAAAATCGCAAACGATGGATTTTAAAATGCATGCATTCAATGAGTATGTGTTTTACAGACATGGTACAGCTACAGTGTGGGCAAGTAGGAGCAATTTTAATTTGGTTTAGTTATAGTAACATCCCGTTTCGAAGCAACACGAGGACTATTTTGGGGAGGACCTCGTCATTTTGAACCTCAGTCCGATGACGAGGACTTTGCCTGAGTTGGCAACCCCTCTCCAAACCTCTCCGCCACACCAATAGAAGGACGTTTGGTCCACTACATATTTAACGTGCACCGGGCCCACTCACACGGTGGATCTTCAGTGGAATCTGGTTTCGAACCTGGAACCCTCCGGCCCCGAAGTTGAAACCTTACCACTAGGCCACCGCGGCCTTTGTTTTAATTTATTATTAATTTGGAGATAAACAGTATGTTTTGCGCAATTAATGTATCACTGAAATGTACATAGCCCAAAAAAGTGTATTGCATATTATATCGTCGGTACCCTACCAAGAACTCGAATCTGCCAAGATAAATTGTTACAGTCAACAGGTGGGATCGACGATACATGCGGTGCGCAATCAAATCGTCCCCAATAGCTCATTTCTAAACAGTTAGAGATAGGCATATACATCCAATTGGAAATTTGGTTTAACCCTTTTGAGGCACCAAATTTTAGAAAATAAAGATCCACGTTGCACAGAAATTTTAAATTGAACAAAGTTGGTTTATTTTTATTAATAAAGGAATAACACAATATAAAAACTTTAAAAATAATAATTCAATTGGCTTTTTACTTTCTCGTATACGAAGTATACAAAGAGAAAGTATTGTAATCCTCAAAAAATTCGAATTCGAGATTTTGACGAATCTCCGCGGTTTAGACCTCCCCGAGTCCGAAAAACACAATTTTGGAATTATGTCTGTCTGTGTGTCTGAACACGATAACTCGAAAACTATTAGAGACACAGGGATGAAATTTGGGATGTGAACTTGACATAATTTGTAGGTTTCTATCAAATTTCGGACAAAATCCGTCAACGGGAAGTCTGTCTGTCCGAGGTCATGCGAACACTAACTCAAAAACTTGAATAGCTAGATGGATAAAATTTGGCACACAGTTTTATCGTCATGAAAGTAGGTCCGTATCAAATTTTTGGCCAAATCCGTCAAAGGGTTGACTGTCTGTTGGTCTGTATAATTTACTTTTGAAGAGAATCCGTCATCTCCACGCGCATGCGTACTGGAAGCAATCTTCTGTGCACGCGAAAGGAACGGAATTTCATTACGGAGTAGCGAATTACGTCAGTTCGTCCTTGAGCCGGTAAGAGTGGAAGTGTGTGATACATGCATTGTATTCGGTACGCATCTCTTTGAAAAATATCTATGTAAAGAATCAAATTCAATCACTATAATGAAAAACCTTCCGATAGTCATTGGATTCTGGGTAACAGTAGGTTCGAATTTTATTAGCCACGCGGGGGAAGGAGAAACGGCACCTTTTGGGGGAAGGAGAAACGGCACCTTTTGGGGGAAGTATACGAAAAAGTTTACGGGAGAACACTCCCGCTGGTTTGTTTATAGGGTGGAACTCAAATAGCCCCGCCGTGCATCTTGGGTTCAGGTGGTTCAAAAGATATCCCACATGCCTATTTACGCATTAAAAAAAGTTAGGACACTTAATACCGCCATGCCTGGAGATTAACAGACTAAAGAATTACAGTAGAGTCTCCCTACAACGAATCGTACACGAATTTCTCCCTATAACGAAATTTTTAATCGGAATGTTAAATAACATTCAAAATATTCTCTATATAACGAATTGGTTGTCTCCCTATAACGAATTTTTTCAGACCTTTATCTTTTCGATTTTTGCCATTTTTGGAGAAAGTTGCTCATTTATATGCAAACAAATCGCTCACACGTGCCTGTTTCTGGAACCACTCGCATTGTTCATTCCAGCGATAACACATAACAATAGAATGCTATGTGAAGGGTAATGCAGTTGTGGGGACCTGGGTTTCTACAGAGGGAGCAGCATTTCTAAGGGTCAAGATTCCAAGAATCGGGGTGGAGCGGGGGTGGAAACAGCAAATGGATGTGATAATACGCAATTTATGTTTATCCGTGCTAGTACATATTATTCTTTAAATTGGTGAATTGTCTTCACTTTTGAGCATTTTTTTTATACAATAAAATTTAGTATAATTTTAACAAATTTATAATAAACATTACTTCATTTTTAATTGAAAGTTATAATTAAATATTTTTGAATTTATCGCACATACTAAAAGGTTTGTAACATTTACTTAAATAACTGCAAAAATCTCCAATCTCCGTATAACGAAATTTTCTCTACAGCGAATTTTTCAACTGAAACCAAGCGATTTCGTTATAGGGAGATTCCACTGTACATTCACGGCCATTTTTTCATTTCACAGCACACACGTTGGGAATCATTGGTTTAGTCAGAATTGGATCCTCGGTGGAAGAAAGGAAGTTGTCAGCACGCTGAATCAGACAAATAGGAAAAGAAACTTTCTTCAAGCGAAAACGCTTAAAGTCGTCGGCTCGTTTGTCACGTCTAAAGTGAAGGGCCCTATCACACAAAGAGCGGAGATGGGGGCATTTTCTTCCGGTCAGAGTACTGGACAGAGACGCAGTATTTCATTCCGAAAACAATACCTCCCTCCTTCCGACTCTTCGCAAAAGGAGTTGGCCTTGTTGCGAAGGTGAAGGGAACGTGTTTCGTGCGATGATTGTTTCACTCGGCCGCATTGTTGGTAGAGGAGTTAAGTACACACTCGCTTCCCACCCAGTGTTTGATCTGTCTTTTTAGGGCCTCGCAGATAAATAAGAGTGTCTACTTGCGGCACAAGGACGCCGCATTGACGAGCGAAGTTTAGTATCGGAAAATCCAAACAAAACACTTCCTCTCGACTTGTAGAGATTTCAAAAGTCTTGGATAGTTGCGCTGTGGAAAGGGGCCGTCCATAAATGATGCCACGCTTTTTTTCAATATTTTTGACCCCCTCACCCCTTTGTCACAAAGTGTCACAATTCACCATACCCCCTCCCCCTCTTTTCACATGTCACGCTATATTACATAAACATATACAGTGGAATGTCCCTATAACGAAATCGCTTGGTTCCAGTTGAAAAATTCGCTATAGAGAAAATTTCGTTATACTGAGATTAGAGATTTTTGCAGTTATTTAAGTAAATGTTACAAACCTTTTAGTATGTGCGATAAGTTCAAAAATATTTAATTATGACTTTCAATTAAAAATGAAGAAATATTTATTATAAATTTGTTAAAATTATACTAATTTTTAATGTATAAATAAAATGCTCAAAACTGAAGACAATTCATCAATTTAGAGAATAATATGTACTAGTACGGATAAACATAAATTGCGTATTATCACAACCATTTGCTGTTTCTACCCCCCCGCTCCCTCGATTCTCCCTCTGTAGAAACCCAGGTCCCCACAACTGCATTACCCTTCACATAGCATTCTATTGTTATGTGTTATAGCTGGAATGAACAATGCGAGTGGTTCCAGAAACAAGCACGTGTGAGCGATTTGTTTGCACAAAAATTAGCAGCTTTCTTCAAAAATGACAAAAATCGAAAAGATAAAGGTCTGAAAAAATTCGTTATAGGGAGACAACCACTTCGTTATATGGAGTATATTTTGAACGTTATTTAAAATTCCGATTAAAAATTTCGTTATAGGGAGAAATTCGCTGTAAGGAGACTTCGTTGTAGGGAGATTCTACTGTACTTGCAGTTCAGAAACAAAGCACTACGTTACAGATCATATTTCAAATTTTATTTTTAAACTTTAACCATGTGTTTTAATGACATTTGTGAGCATAACAATAATAATGATTATATGTGTGCTTATTTTGTATGAAATAAGATTAAAGTTTACAACAAAAGCCTAATTAATATACAATAGTAATAAAATATTAATATAAAAGAGCAATTGAAAAGAGTAGTATTTTGGAATTTGAAATGGAATTTTATATATTTTGCTATAAATGTTTACTTTATTAACACAAAATACTCTTAAACAGATTTAATTTTTTTTAAAAAAAACGCCTCAATAAGATCAACCTGTTTGTGCCACTGCCAGTTCTACCACTCACCCAGGTGGGGCGACATATCTTTTGTTGGACATTTCAAGGGTGTGGCAGGGGAATGTTTTCTTCTAATGGTGAAGAATTTTTGCTGCTACCATATTCTCAGAACCTACCCTGAATGCAGTTTTCGAAAAGAAAGGAATGTAAGAGAAAACAAAATATCACATGAAAGTTGTTTCAGCCCCGATTAAAAAAATACCCTCAAATTATGGTAACTTCAAAATTCAATCTGCTGATTTTAAATGTTTTTATTTTAACCAAAATGTGTGATGCCACACTTCTTGTTACCCCCTCCCTCCCCCTTGTCACAAACTGTCACAATTTCACGAACCCCCTCCCCCCTCCAAGCGTGACATCATTTGTGGACGGCCAGAAATGCAAAATTTATGTGAATTGTTTTTAAAGACTATTCCGCAGACAATTGCCACTGCTTAGATTTTTCAACACTTTAAAAGTTTTCTGATAATTTCAAGGTCGTTTTTATCTTTCAATTACACGCATATGTTTGACATACTGTGGGTATTGTATTTCTCATAGGAGAGGCAATTAAAATACTTCTTAAGGAATATTTTATTCAGAAGTTAACACATTTTGCGTCGGTCATGCAAAAGTGCTTTTTCCCCCAACAAGGCAAACAAGGACCAAATCGTCCTTGAATTCACGAGTTTAAATTTACTTCAGAAATGACTCAAGACTATTTTTCCTGCGTATTTTATTAGGTCTGCAAAAGTCAAGATATATCACATCTAATCAAACAATCGATATAACAATGTATAAGCAATAATTCCGCATCATTTCATCCTTTGTCACAGTGTTAATTAGTTCATCCACTATTAAATGCACTTATATTAGCTCAATAGTTAATTTAATATGATCACAATAAATCTGATTTTCCTGTAAATGAATTGTATATTGTGTAACAGCCTCAAAGTTTGTCAGGAGGCTGCTACTGTCAATCATTCTTTTTTTGTTGGAATCGATAAAGATTCTACTACGCACACCTAACCAAACTGCAAACCGGAGATCTTTATTCCCGGAATCAGTGGTGGGTCGTAGAGTAAAGTATACATACAGCAGATATGGTTTGATTTGATTTGACTTTCCCTGGCACAAGATCCTCGAATGGGATAAGCTGCGCCGGAAACCAAGAATGTGTACAGAAAATAAGTGCTTAAAAGAATCGTTAGTTAAAATCCAGGTAAAAAAGTGAGATGAATGAACCGATAGTATAAAGATACTAAAACAAGAAATTTAAAAGAGATCAGATCAAAGACAAGAAAACTAAACATCATGGAAAGCACCAATGTCCTTCAAGTACATGAAGAGGTTAAAATGTGGAATTTCTCCCAATAAAAATGACAAGTCGAAGCTGCTTGAGCGAAAGGTACCTCAACCGATGTACAGCAGATATGGAGTAAAAAACCGTTGTTGTATGCAAGGCTAAGAAAAAAGAAACAGTCACTGTGCTTCCAACATCAAATAATCCCAATCCATCAAGGGAAAATATTATAGTCCTACATTTAACCTAGAAATTTTCCTCCAAATCTTCCAGGTTGCTTCCCAGGATAAAATGAGCATATTGGCTACTGGAAAAATATAGAATTTATGCAGTTTCTGATCAAAGAATAAAAGTTCTAGGAAAAGATTGAAGCAATAAAAGAGTTTTGGATCGAGAACGAATTCCTTCAAGATTAGGTAAAGAATAAAGTCCATTCCAATTTTAAACTTTTTAGTTGACGAATTTAGATGCTAACAGAAAATAAAAATCGAATAAATGCAAAAAACAGGCGTATGCAATGTAAAAACGGCGTATAAAATGCGACAAAACACAAGGAAAAATTATCGGACGAAAGTCATTGTCCTTTCCAAAAGCTTATTTGCAAGCGAGGCGTCACACAGGAATATTCCCGACAATCATTATGTTGCTGGAAGTGGATTCTGTCCGTGAGCCAATTATTGTATTAAGGCACACTCGAGTGAAGTAATGTCCGGTGGGATGGTGACAGGGCACAATTGTTAAACGAAAAGCATCAAATGGACATTTGTAATGGGCACCCAGGATTACGCGAGTGCAACAGATTCTAACTTGTGAAAGCAATTTTGACAAGGTGGAATGATGGTTCGCTAATTGATAGATCAAAGGTATCCGACTGTGTACGGAGACATTTTTTTGAAAAATAACTTATAAATATTTTGGAATGTTATTTTTCAACTGCATATGTTTTAAAACTATGAAAATATTGTAAAATTAAGCTTTAAAAATAATATTTTTTTAAAAAAACTGAGAAATTTGAAGAAAAATGACTAAAATATTTGCCTTACGCTAACAGCCATAGACCAAATCGTATTCTAAATACACATAAATCCTTGTAGGAGTACATTTTTACGACAGTTATCTGTGTTATGCTCTAAAATCTTTCTTGTACTTCAAAATAGTTTTGAGATATAGCTGAAAATAGTCACTAAACTGGTAATTTTTCATAAATGCTTTTCGTTCATATTTAAACACTGAAAAATAATACTTGATTTTAAAATTGTCCTTAGTTTTTAGAGGAAAACAAGCATATTACAGAAAACAATCTCAGAAAATTTCACATCAATACTTGAATAACGTTTTGAGAAATTGTTACGGTCGACAGTTTTCCTCAAAAATATCATTTCTCAGAAAACACATTTAAAGTTTTCATGCAACATAAAATAATGCTTACAGTTCGGTAATAAAACAGCTGCAACTCCATTTGTAATTCACGTAGAGTAAAAAGTGAGAGAGCTGATTAAACAGGCTACAAAATTAAGTCAAAAAATTTTTTTTGATAATTTCATCGAAAAAGACGATTTTAAACCAGTTGGATACCTTAATAGGGATTAGGATTCGATTCAATCCACATAGAAAGAAAAGATCCATACTAAGGTCATTGATTCTTAAGATTTTAATGAATGAAAAGGAATTGAACTAAGAAGTTACGCTTCAGTTAACACGTTCCGTAGTAAGCGATTTTATTATTTGCGCTGAATAATATATCAAACGTTTCAGAAAAAAGGCAAGTATAAAATAAAATTTCATATTACTCGAAATAAGCAGAAACATTCAGCCGTAATTCAGTAACATGAGCAGAAAAACATTTTTAAACATTTGTTTCATCAATGTCGGGGTTATTTTTACTGCGCATGTAGTAAATAGATGCATTTATTCTTTAAAATCACCTATGCTTTGGCTGATGTATTAAAATTAACGTCAGGCACTTTTAGATTTCGTAAACGATTAACCCTTCTCTTGGTCGAGTCGTATTGTCATATATATATATATATATATATATGTGATAATTTAATTTTAACTCTTCCTAAATAATCTTAGCGTACTTCATTTAAATCCGCTCTCTTTTCAACATAATTAACGATCCACAACGCTCAAATCAAGGTTTCAAGGAATTCCCTCTATCGAGCTACTCTCCCAAGCTTCTCGTTTCTGCCCCTTTTTTCACGCCGAGAGGTAACTTTCACGACAATCAAGCGCCCATCAACTTCTAAAGATCTGGTCATGGGCTACGTAAACCTAATCGTTTTACCTAGAATAAACGTCTGAGCTACTAAATAAAAGAAGATCTAAACAAAATTCGTCTCTTCGCTTGTGAAATGGACTGCCTTCACTTTTTAAAGCCAGATCTTACAAAGCCGGCAGGATACCATGCTCCTGCTCGGGTAAACCCCATACAATGGATTTCAGTCAGCCATTCAGCCAAATAACAAGTCGTCGTTCCACGCCTGAATTTACGCATAATTGATACCCACAAAAAACGTCGTCATTCTAAATTTCTACCTCGTCCATCTTCATGTTACTAATCTTAATGATTTCATTCAAGGAGTTTTGAAGTCTTTATTTCTGCAAAGTTCTTGTTCGTTGAATATTCTTCAACATGTACAATGATTTTCTAGTGCTGCCTTCTTTAATCATTGTGTTCATCTTTGTCTTCCACCATAAAATGTGCAAGAATCAAGTGGTGTGCATCATCAGTGATTACATGTTCTAAATCTTAATCTGCGAATAAAGAAAAAAAAAAAAAAAAATGCAGTGCTGCTGGAGTAGGGGGGAAAATAAATAAAAGAGATCATGATCTTCAATGTTTTTAAAATGTTTGATTTTATTTTTTTTAAATTGATTTTCATTTCTAATGTATTTTCTTGATAAATAGTTTTGTTTTGGTTGTGATATTAAAAATAATACTGATCAGTATATTTTGGTAAATTATGAAATATATTCTTTTGGAAATATTAATTTGAATCTATTTAGTATCATTATATTTTTTTTGAGTGTGTTGTTTATGTTTCATGCATAATTATTTCTGAATTTAGTATTTGCATCATCATGAAATTATAATGAAAGTAGTATATTCTAAGGCATTTAATTGCATTAAAGTAAATAGTTTAATATGTACCTCTATTTTAAAAAATCTTTAAATTTAAAAAATTGTTTTCCCCAACTTGTATTAAATTTTTTTCCTGCATGAATTTAAGATCTGTAAAATAGTTAAAACACAAACAAATGCTAAAACCAGATGAATCTGCATTGTAATGTGCAGGTTACTAATTCTGTCATTATCATCCCTTTGACCCGAATAACCTAAGGAATGTAAATTTTGGCTTAAATACTTTGTGAATGATAAATGTCAAGAGCATAACTTTAGATGATACATGGAAATTGAACAACATAACAGCATACTTGAAAAACAATGTCTAACTGAATATGTAAATTCTACGATACCATTAAAACTTGGGAGGATTCATTTCCTTTAACTGAAAGGCGACAATCCTGGTCAATTTGAGGATTTCACTGAAATCATTTGAAGAAGGTGGATGATAACCTTTATACCTCCAAGAAAAATTAAAAAATATCAATTAAATTTAGGTACAAGTACGATTCTTGAAGGACCTTTCGATGGCTTGCCAGTTAATTTAAGACAACTTCTGGCGATAAATCTCCCTTAACTCTACCAGAATGGCTCATAACGCCACAAAAATTGATAAAGATTCAAAAAATCAGATGAAAGAAATTAACCCTAGCCATCTGCCACCCAAAATTTAAAAAAACAAACTCTGTTAGTGGTAACCATCATGTTAAGAAATTTTAGGCCCCATAACTTACACCCAGGCAAAAATTTTAGGCCAACTTTCAACCAAATTCTCCTCCCCAGGCAAAATTTTGGGCAAAATAACAATTACCAAACTCTAGGCAAAATTTCAGACCTTTAGTAATGCTAACACCCATTTTCAAGAGAAACTAACACCTTCACCATGCTGGTTTTGCACAAAACAAGGCACTAATGCTTTACTCATTGGTACAAACTTGCCCATTTGACTTTCCGCAGGACAATTACCATCTCCCAACTTGCTCCACTCAGACCTCCAGCGGAGGAAAATCAATAATGGACAATTACCTGCTGCAGTATCCGGATACTACAAAAGAAACCACAAGCCATGTGTTTCACCGGTTCAACTTATCTCTTTAATCCCACGTGATTTAGTGACAAAAACCATTTAAAATGACAACGCCTTGCTAAGAAGCCAGCAAACCCTGGGTACAATTAGCTTCATTAAAACTCTTGCATTTCATTAAAATTGGTACCATAAACAAAATGTAGTGGCTGTTCTAGATCATACTTTACCTTATATAATCCTAGGGAATGCCAGAATTGTCAAAATAAGGACATAACTATAGAGCAATACGTACTGAACGAAGTAATTGA